>WYDI02041642.1:0-24047 GCA_009867235.2 Psittacus erithacus
CTCCTCCCTGGCAGAGCATGAGGCTCAGAAAGTCCTTGGTCAGTCTAAACATTCTAAGCAGTAGCTAAAAACATCAGCGTGATCACTACTGTTCCCAGACCAAAAGTCAAAAACCCAGCACTGCACCAGCTACTAAGAAGGAGAAAAATTACTGCTACTGCTGAACACAGGACACCAGGTCACTAGTAGATCAAGCCTGTATCACTGATCTATTCCCTTTATTATAACCACTACATTATTTATCACTCCATATGTTTTTGTGTTTTCTTCATCAACTAGGATTGAAGTTTATTTTCTAATACAGTAAGAAAAACATTAAATAGCTGAATGTTAACATCACCTCTTAATCATATTCAGCAAAAGAAATCACCGTGGCAATCAACACAGCATTATTATCCCTATGCATATTTACATATAAAATCCATTATTAGCTATTTTATTATGTGGCAAGGTTGACTTTATGTTCTTCTAGTTCATGAGTGAAAATATACTGTGAAATCCATTCAAATAACTTACAGCACAACTCTTAAACGTATACTGTGTACTGAAGAGCACAGTTACCGCAAAGTGTATTATCCAAGATGCAATCTAAAGCCATAAAATGACAAGAGGGAGGTTATAGCTGGGAATGTAAGATGTGAAAGACAACTATATGTACAGTTTATACAGTGTATATGTGTGTATAAATCAACTTACACCATTTTATATATATGCATTCATTCCATGTAAGTACATTGGTTATGATACTGAAATAACATTATGGATAAAAGTTCTTTGTCAAAAAGTTGTGCCACTTATGCATATACTCCCAATATTCAGTAGTAGGTAAATATTCTTGCTAAACAAGGATCAGGGTGACACACAAAAGGTCTGGATGACCTCAGGAATTTCCGCAAGATTTAAACTGATGCAGTTCAATGGAATAAAATACAAGGTCATGCAGTAAGTCTTACTTCAGGACTGGATCTACACTAAAACTGAAAGTTCTTAGAACTGAAATCACAGCAGATAAGAACCTCACAAAAAAAAGAGAGTGAATTAGAGATTGACTGCAAGATGGGTTTAAGCTATGTTTAAAAAAAAAAAAAAAAGAAAGAATAATTTTAGCAAGCATCAAGCAATATTTCCAATAAAGAAACAGAAGGCAGTAACATCTCATCTAGAATACAAGATACACATTGTTAGCACTAGTTTTCAGAATGACTAACTAAAAGTTTGAGATGATTGAAAGAACAGAAAAATACAGAAAATTAAAATAATTTTACTTTTATAGTCCACCAAAAAAAGAGTTTTGGGAAAACTATTTTTGACATGTATAAATACAGCAAATGAGTTAAGCATTATGGAAGATTAAGAGTTATTCGAGTAAAAGATCAAGCTGTCA
This sequence comes from Psittacus erithacus, assembly GCA_009867235.2. Taxonomy (NCBI): domain Eukaryota; kingdom Metazoa; phylum Chordata; class Aves; order Psittaciformes; family Psittacidae; genus Psittacus; species Psittacus erithacus. The sequence goes on from WYDI02041642.1 coordinate 1,385, forward strand.
GATATATCAATGATTTACACACAGAACATATCTATTATGTGTCTGGAAGATTTCTAGTGGTCAAAAAAACATCTGCATCATGTTCTCACCATCCGGATGTTCTTCTATAATAATACCTCTTTAGTTGACCAGAAAAAGGTGGATTTAATATGGAATTTGATCGGTTTATAAAATAAATATCAAGATATAGAGGGTCTACAGAAGTATCGGATTGGATTTAATGAGCCAGCAGGTTCCATTCATTCTTAGCTTCCTAACTTTCAGGGTCTAAAAAAACCCTCACCAGTTGTGACCCTTGTACACTCACTGGGAATGTACTAAATTGAAAGACAGCAAATAATTTACTACACAGTAGGCACTTAACTACTACTGGATATGATAGCCAGTCATAAAGGACATAGACTGAATTTCACCAAGCAATTTGCAAGCAAAGTATCCCACAGCCCATTAGGAATCCCACGAGCTATTTCATGGCTGGTTATTAGTCTTAGTCCCCACTAGAAACTCCAAAATCTTCCCAAGAGCTGCACAACATCATGTAAATGGAGCAATTAGCAACTCAGCATTGTGTTTTCCTGGTTAAATTATGTTTGACTCCTTTTCAAAGCCAGAGCTTTAGAAATCTTCAAAACAGTTGTGGGTCAACATTGTTTACATTTATTGAAATTGAAGTTTTCTAATATTTGTTGCACAAGGGCTAGCTATTTCACAATTGGCACAGCGATGGGGATTTATTTGTGCTTCCCAGCCTTTTTGATACTTAAATTCAACCTAGCATATGTTAATGAGGGCTGTGGATGTAACAGCCAAAATCCTTTATGCCACTGATTCTGTTTCATCTTTCAGGAGACAAGGCCCAATTGGTTGTTTTGATCTCTCATACACACAAACAAAATGAAGTTCAGGAAAGCCCACCTGGGAAGAAAATGATAGTTGTTTTTCTTTATCAAGAAGAATTCTAGCTGTAGCACAGACCCTTTTTCCATAAATTTGAACAACTTACAACAATATTAAGCATGCCCATCAAGACTGTGAGAAGGCCTAACTCAAACCTGATTTAAAGTGAGTTCAGTAGGCTCAACCTTTTCTAGAATCACATGCCTGATACTTTTGTGCTTCAGTTACCCAATCTCTAAAATTAATCTAATGACTCAAATGTGTAACATCATATCAGTTTCACTCATTTTTAATTTTGTAGGTGGAGTTTAATTACCTATTTAAAATAAAATTATTCTTGAATTACACATAAAATCCTCTGCTGCTTCTCAGAAATATGTTATGTCATATGCCTTTATGGAGCTACTCAAGCTTTGGAGTCCATAAAACTCTACAGTCCTTCTGTCACATCTTTCAGATATATTTTGGGATACACAACACCTTGTTTGGACCCAAACATCTCCATATACAATATGCATGACCACAGAAAAAGGGTTGCTAATTGTATAAAAACTAAACTCAGATATTCTAGTAGAGCATATTACTTTTGGGAACATTACCATGCTAGAAAAGCAAAGTATAATTTTTCATGACATTTCCACCAGGAAATACACTTTTCATTTAGACTACTTTGGTTTCAAATCTTGCAGAATTTGCTCAGAGAAAGGGAGGAAAGTCAAATAAAATCCTTAATTTTAACTAAGGTAGGAGCTCCATATGCAAAAAAATCCCACCATCTCTTCGCATTATTTCACATATTTTTAAGGATCATCATGGCATTATAAACTCTTCAACTTTGACATTTCAGTGAAAAGAGAGTATTAATTTTGAAAATTCTGTACATGATATGGTTTGCCTCTAAGTCCTGCTGTGCAAGGGAGTTGATAGCACTAATGAAAATAGACAGTGGAATAATAGTCTACATTTATGATTATTACACGTAGGATTTTGTGACTAAGCTACACCCACTGGTTAGTCAATCTATTTCTTTTCATGTCTTTGAAGGAGAGACAGACACCTGAATCTTAAACACTTTTACATGCTTCCCAAAATACTTTTAGCTCCAGGGAAATTTCTGTAATATAATTTGTGCTTTTCAGTTGTTTAATAGTAATGAGCAGATTTTTTCTTTTTCTCTCGTCAAAAAAAGACTTGTGAAAAAAAAAAAATCAAACAACCCAACCCTCCAACTAAAAAGTGAGTCATAACTCCAATACATAGTACCCGATTGCGATTGGAAACAAAGCCAAAATGGTTCTTTATAGAAATACAGCCTGAGAAATTATGATTTTTTTCACATATTAAAAGATCTTTAAGAAATACAGAAAGGGTTTATCAAGTGGAAAATTATAAGACAAAAACATGTTACTTTTTTGCAAGACTGCAGATTTGGGAGCCAGGTAAGACTTAGTAAACATGATTTATATCACAGCAACATTCATAAACACAGCCAAATTCTGGGTCCCAACCTGTTCAAGCACTGTACATGACTGAATTCCTTATGCTATGATTCTTCTGCTTTCTACCCAGCTGTCTAGACAAGTAAAGGATGTGGACAGACTTCTCAAATCACCATAATGCCGCGGGAAGAATACATAATGAAATCCTAGAAAATGTTGAGTAGAGGAGTAGCAAGTAAGATTGAAAATACTTCCCCAGTAAGGCATTGGCAAGCTTACTATTGAACTACAGCAAGACTGACTACTTATACAGGACATCATTGAGGAAAACACAGTGAAGAGGCTAAAATAAATAACTGAACAAACATAGTGAACGGATGCATAAGAGGTCCATCTCTTTTTCTTGCAAAAAAAAAAGCTGTCTTGTTATAGCGTTTAAGGAGCTTAAGAAAAAGTCAGAGAAAAGCAAAAGAATGTCACTGACTGAAAGTTGAGGCTGCACAATGAAAATAGAAATAACATATGGCTTTATTTATTACCTTTTTTTTGGCAATAAGATAATTTCTAGTTAAATGTAAATTACTATGATAATTGGTGATCCTATTTCCATGACTGACAGGTAGGTATTAGCTTTAAGCATCTATGAATATTTCACAATACTAAGCATAGGAGTGAATTTCTTAGAGTAATTGAAGTAAAAATCTCAACAAAAGCAGCAGATAATAAATCAGTCTTTAAAAGGGGCTGAAAGAAAAGATATTCTTATAAGTTACTCTTATATTTAGGAGATTTGGGGGAAGAAAAATCTGGAAAGGATGAGAGTATTATAGAGTAATGTATGGAGCTTCCACTAAACAGAGTTATCAGTTAATCACGGCTTCACAACTAAGGGCCTGAATTATCTTTTTTTGTCATACAGTGAATGGAGAGTAGTATATCACTTTGCTAGCACTTGGTTTGAAGCCACATAATAAGGCCTGAAAGGACAGAGCCAGTGAACAATCTAGTTTTGCAATCAGTGGGGAAGACGTGATCAGACCTTAACTCACTGAAATTAGCCAGTTTCCAATATAGCTAAGATTTTCTGATTGCTGGAAAAACATGAGTCAGGCACTCCCAGGTCCTCCTACAGTACACACACAGGGCACACACAGAACAAATAATGGTTGTATGATGCGCACTCTTGCTGCATCTGCATGCGTCTGAGCAACAAAATGGTATTCACTGACAGAAAAGAGAGGGAGACTCTATTTATATGCACCAGGTAAAAGTGGCTCATTTGGCAAGTCCACAAGGATTGATGAGTGAGTTTCCTGAGCACTGAAAGAGGACCCCAGTCAAGTTATTCCTTCAGAAGGCATAGAAATGTAAAATCTGAACTTACACAATTAAATACAACCACATACTCAAGGAAGAAACCCCAGCTCACTTGGTCACCAGCAAGAAACAGTTTTGCTCCAGAGTAAAATTTGTCAATGGACATCAGGATTTACATCTGATGACAAAGTCCTATAAGCTGGTAGGAATTAACCTTCCAGAAGAATTCCCTCGCCAAACAAACTCAGCTGCAGCACCAGAGTGATTTGAGGCCAGCAGAGCTGCTCTGCATAAGAGCTATGCAGACTATGCAAATTATGCAAGACTATTTTTAAATGAGATACAACTAATATCATTTGGGTACAATAACCTAAATTGTAAGATTTCCCACACGATCATGAGATTTCATAAATATTGGATGAAGAAATAGATAACAGATCTGTCTTCCTTAAAACTTCAAAAACCTTTCTTCAGTACTCAGTCTTGTAACAAGATATTTCAGTCATTGTCAAAGCCTAAAGAGAAATCTCCTCTCAGTTTCAAATATGAGAAGTAGAGAACATATTGAAACCTGAAACAGAGAGTTCAAGCTAGTGCTGCATTTGTTTGTAATCGCTTATGGTCTTTTCTTTCCTCATTGGTGCTGTACCACAAAATGTATTTGCTTCACAAAACCATTTGTCAGTAAATTTAAAACAACAAAATTGTAAATAACCCTCAACTACAGACATCATAATCAATGTAATATATAATTAAACCATGGAATTCACAGTCTCAAACAATAAAATTCTTGAAAAGGATGATATATTTACTAATATAAAAATGAATTTTTACAGATACTTACAGGTACAAACTACAAGGCTCATCAGTGTGTTCCAAAGCATGAGAAGGGGTCAGAAGGAATTATCTTACTGTGATGAAATATTGGAATTAGGTGGTATATGAGAGTAGGAATGGGAGGGAGTGCATTAAACTTCTTATTTCCACCATTATTCGTAGCAGGACACATAGTTCTAGGATTCATAGTTCCACTAAGACAATTCTTATATCCCTAAAAAAAAAAATAAAAAAAAAAAAAATTATAGAACTAATTCTAACAACTTTGGTGAAGAGACAAGCCATGGTCTTTCCTAATATGTACTGGGAAAAAAATGCAATATGAAGTAAATGGCTATAAAAAACCCTTAATAGTAATAATTCAGTATTATAGGACCTTTTGCAGACTTGATAGTTTAGGGCTAACTTTATACAAAAAGAAATAAATACTACATAAAAAGGCAAGTTAATGTCATAGCCAAAATAGTTTTATAGCCATTTATAGGATTTTTTCACACAGAGCTCCTCAGGGTGTATCCTGTATGCCATCATGCTGCTCTCAATGAAGAATTCCAACAAGAAAACATCTCACTGTCAATACTATCTACGTATTTCTGAATATAAATCCTAGTTTCCACTAGAAATAACACCATCAGGCTTCTCCCTATCTTTAGTTTCATAGGGTCCTTTATCTCTTTAAGAACATTCCAAATAGGTAGATGGCCCTGTCTGTCTGGTCCAATACTGCCGGTGACCAGGCACTTATCTGCTGAACATCACAGTCTTTTATATTGAATAAAGTTAATTTGTTTACAAACACAGGCTTTCTGATCCATATTCCTCTGAATGAAGCACGTATCAGAGAGTTGAAATCAAAAGTCAGTTGTAAAATGATTTTCAGGAAGCTATGCTACAATGGCTTTCTTGTGATAAAAGGTGATCAAGCAATGCCCTGAAGCATGAGATTTATCACTCATGTGTATGAGCACATATATGAATGCTCTTCTCAAACACAGAAGTAACCTGATATAACACATTTAATATAATTTATACAGTAACCAGCATTATCTATGCTATGATTTATATATAATCCTGAAGTAGAAAGGGGACAGAAGAGAAAAAGTCTTTAGGGTCAGTCTGATCACTGGCACTTTGAAAAAGTAAAGATACAGGACTTGATCTTTGGGGACATTTGAAATGTTAACTACAATGGGGATCAGACCAATCCTTGAATAGAAGTTAAGCACATTTGCCATATCTCTAGTTATTATACACAGTTCATAATTATTTTTTCCTCATTTGAAAGACCATCTTTTTCTCCAAGTGTCTTCACTACCCAAAATTGATATCAACTACTGCAAGCCCATGACATTTGTGTATTTTGAGGGTCTCTAAAAAAGTCTTTGATCCAGATATTATTCCCACGCCCTCACTTGATATAACAAAATAGCACAATCAGTAGTTCTATGACTAGTTAGTCATAGTATGTCAATAAAAACCACAGAAAATAAAACACACAGAAGTGCTTTCATTCAGAACTTTCTTCCAATTCCAAGTCAGGACTAAAGTAATTGCTAAACATTTGAAGAAGTTATATTCCTTATTGACCACAGTAATTATAAACCAAGTATATCTTTCACATTAAAAAAAAAGTAATAAAGTAAGAAGGGTTGTATCAAAAGAACTAGGTATTTATTATTGATTTCTCTTCTGAAGTGAAGGAGGTAATTTTTCCAAAGAGAAGATAACATAGGAAATCAACACTAGCTTCACCACTTCTACAGGTCTCTGAACTGGATCTCAACTAAGAAACCTTCACCCTTTTCCTGAGTTCATCTCTGGACAGTCCTGATTTTTTACTTCTCTGAAACTTCATTATTTGCCTGATTTCTCCCATAAATATATTCATCTTCCTATCCAAAACACTGCCTTTCAAAGCTCCCAGACCACACAGTTTCAATTCTCTGGGACATTTTCATGCTACTGTTGTAGTATTTGCATGGGTTGTTTGGGTGTTTTGCTATTTTTTAATCAGCTTCTTTGATTTCTTACATTTATCTGAAAGAAGACTCCATTTCCAACTGCATTTAATGCATCTTAGAATATTTATAGTACTAGATCATCATAGTAAAAAGAGGGTTATAAGAGATCTCATCAGGAACTTTGTGCAGTTCAAACTCATTACCTTGCTCCACTCACCATGTAAACAAATGACAAATTACATCCTCTTCAGCATCCTTCTGTGCCTTTAAAAACTGTTGGCATATTTCTCTTTATCTTCTGTGACATAAAACATCACTGGTCTATTCAAGTTTTGCAGGTTATCTCCTAAACTGCTTTCTTAGCTCTCTTCAATTGGGCTAGCAATCACTTGAGCAATAAGCTCAAAAGTACTCATGTCTAAAATCCTAATTTTACAGTTCACCCTGGTGCCTTCTGACTACAGCTTTATTCATATGTCCAATTTGCTTTTTAGCAACAGCATGCATGATTTTGACTCAGTTTGTGATCTATACTATCTACTTTTCCTGCAGACTTTGCACATGCCCAAAGGTTTTCAGATCCTGTACTTATCAGATGATTATTTCCACCTAGATTTTTGACATTGAAAACAGCTGAAAATATGTTTCAGACATTCTCAAAGTTCTACGCACTGAAAACCAGTATTTTCTAGTGGAAAACTGAAAACTGTCCTAAAATTAAATCCATTGCTTCTCCAAAGACTCACAAGTAAGAATTACTTGACTTACTGATGAAAGAATAAGAAAGTATTAAGAAATAATGAGATACACAGCTTGTCCAGAAAAAGTGAACAAAGACCATGCTAATCTGGGTCCCAGTTTCTTAATCAGGACCCAGTCTTGGTCAGCATGGGAGATGGCTATCATATTAGACACCCAAAGTGTCCCCTCCATCAGTGTAAGCATCATGGTACAGTGATATCTACCTGTCTGTATGCTAAGTCACTTTCAGAAGCAATAAACAGTGTTAGTTATTACAGAATTGTTTATTGCTCAGCCAATTAGTCTCAGCCTCCCCTGGTATAAAAGCACAATTTGGAAGAAACACCCCTTCAGCCTGTTCTGGCTCAGAGACTGCCTTTAGGGCTATGATGAGGAGCTGGATTTTAATCTTAATTGTAGCCCTCAAACTCAAAACAACCCCATGAGATTTCGGGGATGTCAGCAGATTCACAACAGCAGCAACAACACAAATCAAACCACTCCTCCCCTCCCCCAGGAACAATCTGGCTATGGTGCTTGCAATTCTATTATCACTTCTGTCCTTGCCAAAAAAAAACAAAACAAAACAAAACAAAACAAAAAACCTTAAAAAAAAATCACAGACATTAGTCCTCAGATACTTCCAGATGGAGTTTTGGCTCAGTATCTGAAATATTTATTAACTCACGAAAGATATTCTCCTACAAGACAAAAATTTTTATTTTTCAATTGTAAAATAAAGTACTGGAGAACTTTGGGATTAATGCTAAGTGCCGGCACAGGTTAATGGAGCAGACAAGGTTTAAAATCAATCATCCTTAATGTGAAAATATATTCATTAGTACAGCTAAAGAAAACACATCGTCTTTAATTTCTTATTCAAGTAGTTAATTTAAAATTAAACTGGCATATTAGTTGGATAAAATATTTCTAGCCTTAGAGCACATTGTGCTTAAAGATAGGTGTAGTAAAGAATACTTTTTTATAGTAATGTAACATTCCCTAGCACTTCTAGATTTGCAACATCAGAAAAGTAAAAACGATCCAGTCAGTTTTGACTGAGTACTTGCTGCGCATGCGCAGACTCTGCTTTCCTAATCGTGTCCTTCAGGCTGATCTAATCTCAGCAGCTGTGGGAGCTGGATTCAAGTCTGTACAGCCACGCATACATGTTTTCATTCCCAGTTTGCTGAACCAGCATGGTGACATCACCTTCCAGACTGGCTGAGGATGCAAGATCTGGTGTCTCTAAAGTCAAGGATGCTCAGCAATAAACCTGCCAGGCAGGTTGAAAACTAGTCAGAAGTTAATTCTGTTGGCTCTTCCCCAGAAAACAGACTACTGCCTTTGGAGATATCCTCTTCTATTAACAATTATGTTCAACTTTATTTACAATAAGGGCAAACCATACCTAACAAATTTTATAGCCTTCTACGATGGGGTTATGGCATTAGTGGATATGGGAATAACAACTGATGTCCTCTACCTGAATTTGGGCAAAGCATTAGACACTGTCCCATCTTACACCTTGTCTCTAAACTAGAGAGATGTGGATCTGATGGATTGACAACTCAGTCAATAAGAAATTGGTTGGAAAGTCACACCCAAAGAGATGTGGTCATCATCTTTATGTCCTATGTGGCGACCAGTGATGAGCGGCATTCCTCAGGGATCAATAATGGGCCTGGAGTTGTTTAACATCTTTATCAGTGACATGGACAGTGGGATTGAGCGCACCCTCAGCAAGTTTGCCAGTAACATCAAGCTGTGTGGTGCAGTTGACATGCAGGAGGGAAGGTCCCTCTGAATGGAATCCCTTGACAAGTTAAAGAGGTGGGCCCATGGGAACCTCATGATGTTCAACAAAGTCAAGTGCAAGGTCCTGCATGTGGGTTGGGGCAATCCCACGAACAAATGGATTGAGAGCAGCCCTGAGGAAAAAGATTTGCTGGTTGACAACTTTAACATGACTCAGCAATGTGTACTTGCAGCGCAGAAAGCCAACTGTATGCTGAGCTGCATCACAAGGAACGTGACCAGCAGGTCAACGGAGTTGATTTTCTCTATCTACTCTGCTCTCATGAGACCCCACCTGGAGTAATGTATCCAGATCTGGGATCCCCAACATACAACAATTTATTCCCATTGGAACAAGTCCAGAGGAGGGACACAAAGATGATCAGAGGGCTGGAGCACCTCTCCTAATAGTAAAGGCTGAGAGCTAGGGTTGTTCAGCCTGGATAAGAGAAGGCTTCAGGAAGACCTTACAGCAGCTTTACTGTGCCTAAAGGGGGCCTACAAGAATCCTGTAGAGGGACTTTTTTACAAGGGCACTTAGCGATAGGATGAGAGGGAATGGCTTTAAGCTGAACGGGGGTAGATTTAGATTAGATATTAGGAAGAAGTTCTTCACTGCAAGAGTGGTGAGGCACTGGAACAGATTTCCCAGAGAAGTTGCAGATGCGTCATCCCTGGAAGTGTTCAAGGCCAGGATGGATGGGGCTTTGTGCAACCTGGTCTAGTGGAAAGTGTCCCTGTCAATGGCAGGGGTTTGTAACTAGGTGACTTTTAAGATCACTTCCAACCCAAACCATTCTATGATTCTGTTGATAATGAATGAAACTGCAACAATGGAAGACACAGAAAGCATCATTGCCAAACTGCAGTAACAGTCTGACAGTCTAGGACCCCAGAGACTTTTGCGGTTATCAGCTTTGCAGTCATCATATGAAATGGTGATGTCTAAAGACATCACCTTTTCAGCAAAAACTGTTCAGTAAAAGTTGCTAATGCTAAGATGGTCCTGCCTGCTCACTTTGATTCCAGATTACATCCTTCCTCCTTTGTATCAGCTCAGAGGAATGCAATCAGAAAGGAGTATCCTTAATAGCTACAACCTATTAAACTATAAGCCTCCGACAGGCAGTTTTTGGTAAATAAGCATCTCATCCATTTCTCAGGTGCAAACTCAAATGAAGAGGAAATCTAGGGAAAATCTAGTGCTTGTGTTTTTATCAACCTCCAGGGTAATCTGTATGGCATTCTAGCACATTCTTAAAGATTCTTCCAAAAACTGATCCTTCTTATCCCAGATTAACCACATTTCTCTGAAAGTAGCTAAAATAAGGGTGAATGCTGGGTTTCCTGTTGCCCTTGTGGGATCACAGGAATTCACAATGAATTTCTTTCAGGCTCTAAAAACACTGTTAAGAATACAAACCACATTCAAGAAAGTTTTAACAATATTAAACCAAGAAATTGCACTTTAGTCCTTTGAAAGACAGTGAATGGTGCAATTAAGTGAGGAGAAATCAGTTTTAATTACACAGACAGGGTATGACAAACATGACAAGGAATTAAAACATTCTTAATTAAAGACTCTTTCTGAAGGAAATCCAGTGGTGTTTCTTTTAAAAAAAAAAAACAAAAAACACACAAACACCAAAAACCAAAAACAAACCAAAAAAAACCCCAAGCACTATTGAACATTTCTTAAATAGATGCCAGAAAAATCAGCCTTCCATAAAAGCAAGTTTAATTCTTGCAAGTGATCCCATAATGATATTAGATTAGTCTTCCTTTTATGCTTAATAATCAATACGACAGTTGATAATTTACACTCCTGAAACCACAACCTGCCATAATTTCATTTGTAGTCCTTAGTGAGCCAATTACACAAAATCTTTCTTACTTTTTTAACTACCTGCCTTTAATTCATATTGATCTAATGGAATACAGTATTTAAATCTGTCCCTCATCTGTGGAGAGGGAACGAAACAGTGTTTACAATTGACAAGACAATCTTCAGCAGTTTAACCTAATCTATCTATTCAATCAAGTGTTACTTATACTTTTTTTCAAACTGCTGAAGCATCTCCTGCATTTAATGCATGAGCAATACCAACAGTTACCCAAAATCCTCTGAAGATAAAAGGTAGGTCTCGAGTTCAAAGTCCGAATATCCAAAGGAAATGAGGCAAAATAAATGCAAGCATACAATAAAAAAAATTAAAAATAAAAAAAAAATCCTATTTCATATGCACATATGGAAAAACGTCTAGGTAATAGAATTTAAATGAAAATTAACAAGTGCTATACTAGTTTGTGTGTGACATAGAAACATATGACAAGCACAATACTCTTTTTCTGATCCAAGCTGCCTGAGATTAAAAATTATTGTCTTGTGAATAGTTGGCAAGTTACAGGAAAACACTCAGTAGGAAAATACTGTATTTTGCCTAGATTTCACCCTATCCATCTACCTAAACAAGATTCCACTTCACTGTCAACCTTCAACCTCCAAATTGTGATCAAGGAATGAATGGTCAGAGAAAGTCAATTCCATTTTGTCACAAAAAAAAAGTTTGGGATCAAAAACTATGCAGATACTTGTGCTACCTGATATGTTTGTCCTGTTCCAAGAAATATTTTAGTAGTAAATCAACAGTTTTAATCTGCATTTAGAAAGTCCTGCTTAAAAGGAAATGTTCTGTACATTTGCTTTCAAACTATGACTGTATTAGGATGGATCACACGTAGCGTGTTCAATAGTGTTTGCATCATTTGTGAACTAAGTTACTCACAAATAATTCTTGACATTATACAAGTAGTGCTAAGTCTCTGTCTTACTGAGTAATGACAAAGTCCAGAAAGGACCTTACTTTTAGCTGTTAAGATCCAAGGACCTTACCAAAATATTTAAGATTATGAACATCCCTTCTACTGCAGCTGCACTGGGCTTGGTTTGAGCCATTAGATATTTCCTGGAATGCATAATCTCTTGTTAACACAGCCAAGAGCCATTTCAGGCTCTTTCCATAAGGCTTGAAGAAATAATCTGAAAACATACAAGTTGTATGAACAAAACAAGGGCTTGAATTAGCTTACAAGGAAAGTCAACAGCCTCAAAGCAAAAGTTAGCCAAAATGCCTTTAAGAAGCATCTCTACATACAGCAAAACAGTAAATAATTTAAGATTCATGAAGTTAATTTGAAGACTACACTTTCTCCAGCATGCTTGGAGTTTCAGAAGAAATTCATACAAGAGGTTTTTTTAGGAGCTTTGTCTCAAGGTGTCCCCAAACTTCTGGTCCCATCTGACTGGTGTTTAGGTATTCAGGTCCTCAGAGACAAACTTCATGCTACTGCTTAGGTCTAGCTCATTAAAAAGCCTTGTACCTCCATAAACCTTGGCCATGATCTTCCGCAGACCCAATAGGTACTATTTTTCTTTCTTATATGGGTCAGGTCACCTCATCAGAGAAGAGAGGCCAAATTGCAGGACCCAATTCTAACTTAAAATTTGCAAACTGTCACTGAAGTCAGTTTCAAGCAGGAAGTTAAGAGGAATTCAAAACATTGCACACCTTGTAATCATTGCAGAATGGACCTAACAAATCATAAAATTACAAAATCTCAAAATCAATAACTAAAACATCATAAGGACTAGTATCAGCTCAGCTGCAGATATTTTTCTGGCCCATCCGGTGCCAGAGGAAGCAGGTTTCCTCTTCATGCTGAGTACATAGAATTTTGACTCATATTACCAGGAAGACTGGAAGGGGCAGCCTCCCCCAAGCTTCTGAACTCATCTGGTATCTGCTCACACAAAGACGTCAATGTTCTGAGATAAATTAGCCCCTGGAATGTTTTTGTTTTTAGAGCTGTGCTCTGAAAAGGCACTGTTTGCACACATCTGGAAAAACTGTGCATAGGTTAAAGATGGAAATAAGAAAGCCTTGAGAAAATAAAACATGAAAGGAGCAGACTGGGTGGGAAAACTGCTGCAGACTAAGTGAGAGGATAAAAGGGGACTATCCTATCAGGAAGATGCCTTGCAGAGAAGCTTACAAAGATAAAGATAACATTTTCTTCTGGGGACTGGAGATGCTTCACTTGACACACATCACTCCCCAGCAGAGTGGGTGGACAGCAAGTTTGAGATTTTACATAAAAGTGAAATCTTTAAGACATAAATAGATAGAGAGGATCACAGAAATTCTACACAGGTTGGTGTTCTTTCTATTTTTTTTATTAGACATCCTTTGTTGAAAAAGAAACGTAATACTACTTTCTGGCTGTAGAACATAATGGGTGAGAGATAAGAAAAAAAAAAAAAAATCTACACAGGCTTTAAGTGCCACCCTTCTTCTAACCCATTTTTTTGTCCAGGGTCCTCAAAACTGTATTTAGAAGAAAACTGGAAGCATAAATAAACAATATATCAGGTGTACCATAATACATTACATTCCCAGAATCAAGCCTGCACTTGATATGCTGCTGATAGTTATGAATGTCTCTACACCTCTTGCAGTCCTTCCCAGGAACAGTCAAATTCTCTTTACTACCAGTGAAGCTGAAGCTCATTTCTACTCAGCATACTAATACTATTGCTAGAAAAAGCATCTCACTTTCTGCTACAGAATGAGATGCAAATCCTTGCATCTGATTTCACATGATCTGACCAATTTCACCTGGAAAGCCCTACACATATCTCTGTTATTTCTGTATATAAAGAAAAATAAAACTAGGCAGCCATCCAGCATTTGTATGAATGTTCTCTGTAATGAAGTGGGGGGAAAAAAGCATGATAATAATACATAAATACAGACCAACAAGCTGCCTGGTAGGGCAGTAATTAGTAGTGAGTAAGCTCAAGAAAGTATGCTTGCTATTTACTAGCCTGTAGATATTATTGTAATGCAAGAAAAAAATCTGATCCATAAACAATACTGAAAAGAAAGAAAAGTTCAAAACCCCAATCTTATTCCATCACAAATATGCCAAATAATTTATCAATATGTGAAAAGGATCCAAGCCCGAACAGTTCTATCAGTTCTGTGAAATGATGAATTCCACAACTAGGAAAATAATTTAAAACGTGTAGCAATACAATGTACATAGTGAGAGAAAAAACAGTGAAGGTGAAATCATAGTGCACTGAACACTCTAGTAAGGATTTGCAGTTGACCTACAAGTCACGAGCTCTTGACAACATATTTTAAGGCCAGAAGTGAGTATTTGATTGTCTGCTTGCTACAATCTAAGGAATTTTAGTTAGCTGTCACTGAGAGACAGCCAGATGCCTTAAATCAACTGAAGTATGATTTCAGAAAAACACCACTTGATTTGAAAGAAGCAAGAAAAGAGACAATCTATCTTTATCCTGAACAGTTTGTTCTATTAGGAGGTTGAACAATGCTGATGTGAATGTCCAAAGTTTGGCAAGAACTTGAATTTGAGTCTATCATTTCAGAGTTTCAACCAGACTGGCTCGTTATAATGGTCAACATAAAGGAACATGATCATCACTGTCCACTGTTGAATAAACATTGAAAAGTCTGAGACTTCAGCCTAGAAGTGGAGAAAGGAAGAGGAGCAGAATCAAACAAAAGCCAGCTTTCTGTTTTTCTTATTGACTAGCTAAGGTGCCTAATCTGTCTTCTTCTCCTATGTCCCCTTTCCATGTTAGAGATTTGATTGTCCTGGGGCCTACTTCCTCAGCAGTTTGCACAAAAATTAGTATGCCCAAGTTTCTCAAACTCTAGGCAATTGCCATGCAAAGAAGAGGCACAGCAATAATAACATTTAAGAATCTTCGTTAAATTTGTACCTATGCAGAGGGAAAAAGTGTCTGTCAGTACGCATGTCACAGTGGTTGGTGATCCTTCTAATCTCGTTTAATCAATACACACTAACACTTGAAAATCTGTTAATGAACATGACTTCAGTAACAACAGTAGGTGACAGATATCTCCAGACTGTTCCATTATATGCACATTTTTAACTTATCAAATCAATTCTTTGTTTTCCTAAATACTTCCGGAAACTCAGACAAGAACATACAAGAAGTGTAAATTTTCTCAAAACTGCTCAACTTTTCTATGCTCTTCTCCCATGATCTCTTTGCATAACTGTTCACAAAGCTTTTTCTTCTGGTTATGTATTTACCCAACAGGTTTCACTAGAAATTTATCTTGCGTTGAACAACAGAATTGCATTGTAAATGTTAGCATCAGTTTAATCAATCTTTGTTTCTGAAAAAAAAAAAGAACCTTTTAAAAAGAGGAAAGAGTAAGAACTAAGCACAGATGAGTAAAGAAGAGTAATGCACAATGTAAATGGAGAGGTGAAGAGTGAGTAAGAATTAAAGTTGACCTAACTAGTATTGTCTTCAGCCATGTGTGTGACCAATCATAAGAATCATAAAAATCAAGAAGCTGCCACTGCTTGTTATATATCCATAAAACCTAATGGAGACATAAAAGAGTCTGTCAACAAGGTAGCTCAAAGTCCCTTTTTATTTACCATAATCAGTGGGTGAGAAAGGTGTCTAAGCTTAGCCAGGGAGGTGGTGGTATAAGCTATTACTTTTTAGTAAATATCCCTCTGGCCCAGTGTGGCTGCAGAGTCACTGGAATCCTTCTAGCATAGTACATCAGTATATTTTTCAGCAAAAAAAAGCTGTAAAAGCAACATACATGACATACAAAATATACATAACTTTGTATTTGTTTATCCTTCACTGAAAAACATTGCAGATGTCACATGTATGAGTTCATTCTAAGGGTCATTCACACACGAATCTCTTACAATTCTTGAAGAAGTAACTGAGGTTTTGTACAGACAGAAATTCTGTTTTGAATTGTCCCTCTGTGCCTTTATTTGTTTCACAATCTAGACTGAGGATGAGGACAATGCGCAAAAGATGGTTATCTGCAAGCATTGCTAGCAGTGATTGTCATCTGGCAACCTAGGCAAAAAGACCGTTTCCTCAGGTCCAGTTCCAGTCGGAACAAATGTTTCACTGTGAAATATGAAAATCTGAGCTGTTCCTTCTCCCACATGCACAACAAGTTTTGCAAAATAAAAACTACTGTATGTTAGTGCTTTTAAATCTGAGCTATAAGTATACCTCTAACATTTGCCTTAGCTTTGCTGACTAGTATAGCATATTTCACTTCAACAAAGAGCATCAATTGGTTAAATTAATCTCCTTTCTATGCTACCACAGAAAAATACAAAAGGACTTAAATCCATCCCCTAGCTCTTTATGCATTAGGATGAAATATACCAATGACTGCTTTGAATGCTTTCAATATTAGTAGATTCAGACACAACAGAACTTACATAGTGTTGTGGTTTAAGCCTAGTCAGCCACGCAGTCTCTCTCTCACTCCCCCCTCTTCCTCCCCACTCCGCTCCTGGAGGGATGGGAAGGAGAATCGAAAGAATGTAACTCCCATGGGTTGAGATGAAAACAGTCCAGTAACTAAGGTATAACACAAACCACTGCAGCTGCCACCAATAATAATAATGATAAGGAAAATAACAAGGGAAGAGAATACAACTGCTCACCACCCACCAACCAATACCCAGCCCAACCAAGCAGTGATCTAGCCCTTCTGGGTGACTGCCCCCAGTTTATATACTGGGCATGACGTGCTGCGTTATGGAGTACCTCTTCAGTCAATTTGGGTCAGGCGCCCTGTCTCTGCTTCCTCCCAGCTTCCCCTTCTCCCTGGCAGAGCATGACGCTCAGAAAGTCCTTTGTCAGCGCAAACATTACTAAGCAGCAGCTAGAAACATCGGTGTTATCAGCATTGTTCCCAGACTCAAAGTCAAAAACACAGCCCTGCATCAGCTACTAAGAAGGAGAAAAAATGGCTGCTACTGCTGAACCCAGGACACACAGGCAAGGCTAGCCTGTTCTGAGGCTAGCTGTTCTGAGACATACGTATTCCCTCTGCCCCCTTTTTACTGCTGCGAATGCACAAATAAGATCAAATGCAGTCTGTTCTGCATCTCCAACAAAAACGTTCCTTCCCTTCCTGGCGCATATGCAATATACATACCTCTTAATCATCTGTTTCTTGCTCCATTATAGGAACAGGTTAAGAGCACAGCCCAAATACTCTGTGCTTTAGTTACCTCCAAAAGGCACAAAACATTTTGCAGAGCAATCAGAAAAATTGCAGTTATTAAAACTTATCCAAGGCTTGAGCCAGGACCTTAACATGTACAGGGTTGAGTGACAGAAATGCCAAATACCATATCTGCCACCGATGCCAGTAGAAAGAGCTCTAGTTCACTGCCTAAAAGTTAGGCCACTGCATTTTAAGTTATCATTAACCTTAGATTACTTTAGAAAAATCATTCTTCTTTTCATGCTCAAGACAAAAAGTGTTCAACTCAACAAGGGTACAAAAGGAAATTTCTCCCAGAACATAACAGGAAAAGCATCAAGATTGCAGATCACTATCTTGCAGAGCACTGCATGGAAATCAAATGGCATAAATGCACTGTACATCAGGGAGCAGCAAAAGCTGACTCCTCCCCTCAGTATCAGGGAGCCAAAGGGAACAGGAACTAAACAGAGAAGGTAAACCCAGTGCTGGCAACAGTGTCCAACAAAGCCATAAGCACAGCAAGCAAAAAGTACACTTGGTGACAAAAAAAACTGAGGCAGAAAGAGAGCTGGAGACAATGCAACAAACCCATAATAGTGGTCCAGGCAGGATGCAGGACCAGCAGCTAGCAGACAGATTATCTCAGGGAAAGAATAAACCCCTGAATTTGAGTTTAAATGGGTCTCCTGGGACCACTGCAAGGGGTGGATGCCCCAGGTGAGGCAGGTCAGGGCCATTCAACCTCATTAGTACCTATTGTGGTACTAATTGTCTATTCTACAATGAAAAGGACAGGCAGATTTTGCTCTGCTGCATAAACATTACTTAGCAACAACTAAAAACATTGGTGTTATCAGTATTGTTCCCAGGCTGAAAGTCAAAAACACAGCACTGCACCAGCTACTAAGAAGGAGGAAAAATGACTGCTACTGCTGAACCCAGGACAGTACCCTCAAGACTGTCACTTTAAGATATTGTGTCACTTTAAGATATTGCTGCTGCCTCTTACTGCAGTGGACAGGGAAGGACTTTGGGGGGATGGGACGGGATGAGACTCAACCAAAAAACCCCCCAAAACCCCAACATAAACACAGCAATAAACCAAACTCAAAAAACCTCAGTTCTGTGTCTGTTTCCTCTTTTGTGCTGACCACCTCTGTGCTGAGGACACAAGATCTACACCTCTTAGGGAAATTAAAAGGAAAACACAGACTTAGTCCTTCAAAAAAGAAAAGCCCAAGTGCAAATAGTCTTGCAGGTCATCCCCCTAATGCCTAATTTATTTGAACAGCTGTGTATCAAAGCTAGAAGAATTTTGTTTGCTGTAAGCCATTTTATGTAGAAGTCCAAAAATGTCATAACACTTCGCATTTAATCTATACAAGTGCAGATTCAATGGGATGTGTGGGGAAAATATCTCTTTTGTAACGCCTTTTATCCCTCTCCATTTACAACAAAAAAAAAAGTACCACTCACAGTGGCTTTTTCTGTGGCTTTTTCTGTACTTGGAATTTTTTGACAACTAAGTCCCAGTGGGTAGAGTTTAACTGGCGATAACATCCATCGGAATTGTACTGCCAAAGGTTTGGGAGCTTACAGTCTCATTTCATGTCTAAGCACATATAAGCAATCTCAAGTTAGAGTTTAACTGTAGTTAAGGCCTGTAGAACAGCACTTCCTTAGACATAAACAGGTCCCAGCTATCCTGGGATCAGCTGTAACAGTTATTTTTCTTAGTAGCTGGTGCAGTGCTATGTTTTGGCTTTAGTCTGAGAACAACACTGATAACACACCAATGGTTTTATCTGTTTCTCAGTAGTGCTTACCCTGATCAAGGACTTGGGCCTGGGTTCAGCTTAAACCACGACAAGGGGAAGCTGGGAGGAAGCAGAGACAGGACACCTTACCCAAACTAGCCAAAAGGATATTCCATACCAGAGCACATCATATCCAGTGTATAAACTGGGGAGAGTTACCTGGAAGGGGCAGATTGCTGCTCAGGTCGGGCTGGGCATTGGCAGGTGGTGAGAAATTCTATTGTGCATTAGTTGCGTTTATTGTTGGTTTTTTTTTCCCTTCTTAGTTTTATATTCTCTCCCCTTGTTACTTTCCTTACTATTATCATTATTATTGGTGGTTCTGTATTATACTTTAGTTATTGGACTGTTCTTATCTCAACCTGTGGGATTTACATTCTTTCGATTCCCTCGGTTGTTGCAATATTGCCACTGGTGCACTGTTGTGGTTGTGATTGGCACTTGTCGTTCTTTCACTTTCAGCATTCACACAACAGAGGGATCCTCTGGGATCAGCTGGACAGGGATACCTCACATTAGACCATGCTGCCAGCTGCATAAAATGCCCTGCACAGAATGCCTCCATCACACTGGCATTTTCAGACTGGCTTTTCCTACCAGTGTTGTATTTGGATATGTTTTTCAGCAGCTGTGCTGTCTTTGACTTTCTGCCCAAACACAGGAAAGCTTTCAATTCTCAGAAGCTGCTGTAAACAATAAACAGAAGAAACCCCAACACTCCTGTCACATGCTGAATGCCTTTTGTGCTATTCAGTCTCCCATTCTGGAGACTGGAACTAGATGAATTATTAACTTTTGCTGGCAATCCAGTGTCTTTGCTGGGAACAAACTACCTATCTCACTATTTTGTTCTCTGGAGTGCTTGCTTGGCTCCTGGTCTGCCCTTCCCCACCATGGAATTTGCACTACAAACCCATGCACAGGGGAGCATCATCCAGGCTACTGAAGCCACTAACATCACTCCCCCTTCCTGATCATTTGCCTCTTTACACCCAAAACCAAGAAGGAATCATTTGCCCTCTTATTCAATTGCAAATGTGATTATTATTTTTGAAATAACTGATGCTTTCAATGGGATTTTTTCCTTCAGTGTCACATTCAAAGCATTCTTGACTTAGTAAAGACTATTTCCATGAATATTTGAAAAGTAAATGACTTCTGCGATTTTATTTGAACCATACCTTTGGACAAAAAGAATGATAAGATTTTTTTGATTAAAAAGAAAAGAAAATTGGTTATGTGACACTTAAAGAGTTTTATCAGGTCTTCAGTGGTATGTAGAAAGTTAAATATTTGTTTTGCAAAGTAAATTCCACAGCACATTCATCATCACTGTTCAGTTCTACGGGATACAATTTTGCTGTGGGAGCACAAGACAGAAGTCAGGGCTTCAACACTTCATTGAAATACAGATGTTGATTTTATTTCTGACCTAGAAAAAGTCACTTAACTTTGAGTCTTTCACCTACCAGATTTAAATAGGCTGCAATTATTTTTACCTGTATCAAAAGGGCACGATTGTGAAAATCATGTTTCACATGGCTATTATGAGGGTGTGCAATGGGAGTGGAGATGTAGTATTTTTTTTTCTACATCTCAGGGTGTTTAATCATGTTGGGTGGTGTGATATAATAGGGACAACAAACGTGGTAAATGCTCACTACACTTTATCCTGCTCATCTGCCAATGGATATTCTGATTACTACCTTTGCAGCAAGGAAAAAAGAGCACATTTTAATGCAAACTGAAATGGAGAAGACTGATTGTTTTAACATATTAGCATAAACTGAAATTGCTGATTTGTGAGATTCCTGCTGAGATTCCTGCTGTTGAGGTGCTGGTCTTGGGATGGATAACTGCTTCCTATGCCTGCCACTAATATCAGAGCCAGGACATACCCACATTTTTCCAAAGAACGGGCCAGGGGTACCTGTATTCCCATCATCTCCTTGGAGAGGATCTCTGCAGTTGCTGGCCACCTAAAGATACAGGAAGGAGGTAGGTGTACAAACAAACAAGGCTGCTGAAGAGAAGGTGTGCTTGAGTCCTGAAGCAGGTATTTCCTTTCCGCAGTCAGGGTTACCCTATAAAGTTGTTTTGCTTCGCTTCTGTGGTCTCCTTTTTGATAGGGGAATTTCTAAATAAAGCCAATGAAGCCCTTAATGGCTTTAATGGCACAAGCTAGCTTTTAATTCATATTTACATGGAAGCCTCAGCTCACTGTTCCAACAGCATAAGACTATAAAATTAAAATAAATTATATTTATAGCCACTGTAAGGCCTCTTTACAGTGTGAAAGTGACAGAAATGAGATGCCAGCATGTTTGCAAAGTACTTTGAAGGGAGCCTTGTTTTATAAATTGGAAAGCATTATAATCTTTCAACTCACTATTTTGTAAAGGGTTCTTTTTTTTCCTTCTTTGTTGTGAGGACAGGTTTGGCTGCAACAACTTTACACCTCTGGCTGTAAAAAGTATGTGGTGCTGCCATCCATGACACTATCCCTACTAACCTGATGAGCATGCTGGGGAGGCTTGATCCTTCCAGATCCTTCACCACCCCAAAGGCTGTCAAACCTGTTGTAATTCACATATTTGGAGCATAGCAGCTACAGCATGGGATATGTGTGGAGGAAGCTGAAAAGGTACAAGAAATGGGAATAAATTTGGAAGAGAATGGAAAAAAAGAATATAGTGAGAACTTCCCCAATAATACCATACAATAAACTACAGAACAATGATCCACACAGACTGCTAAAACTGTCTGGTAAAAGAATTGGAAATGCTGTTGTAATGAACAGATATGCTTCAAGCATATGTTTAACTTCCTCAGGTCAGATCTATAATACTTTATTTAGTTATTAGTGCAGGTCTTGAAATGGATATGACTTTTTTTTTTTCCTTTACTCCAGATAAAGAACTGCAAATTTGGCCTTGTCTATATGATTCATTCCTGGCAGTGTCAAATTGAAGTCTTTAATGTTTGGGTTTGATAACCTACTGCTCACAGGCAATTTATCAAAAGTGTGATTAAGTTAAAGACTAGCTGATTACAAAAGATTTTTCTATTTGATTTACCAAAAGTGACACAGTTACCAAGCATACACACTCTGCTGTCTGTGATTTATCTACATGACACTTTTATCTCAAAAAAATGAACAAAAAAAGTGATAAATAGGTCAGACACCATGACTTTTACTTTGCCATCAAAAGTTAAACCCCAGTGTTGCACACGGAGTGAAGATTTGCTCATGCAAATCTCCAGCATGACAGACCTGAATCTTTTCTCACCAAAATCACTACTGCTAAGAAGGTAATCTAGTGAAGCCAGCAAACCAGCATCAAAGAGCACAGAAAAAAGCCACTCCCAGAGTCCTAGTTATGTAAAAAGCAAGGTGATGCTATTTGGAAACCTCACCCTGAAAGGAAATCTGATATCTGTAATTTCATTTGCTTAGGAGAAAAGAACCTTGATTAACTCTGTCAAGGAATGTTGTAAATCTGGATGTTGGAAGCAGAAAGCAAGGGTTACTGAAATACTACAGTGCAGTGGTTCATGCTTTCTGTTTAACTGAACTTCTTTTACATTGCTTACACAACCATATGCATTACCCAGAAGATTACATGCCCACAAACTGTTAGAAAGGCTACGCAAAAAGCAATCTATGAAGATGTCATGGGTTCAGCAGTAGCAGTCATTTTTTCTGCTTCTTAGTGGCTGGTGCAGCACTGTGTTTCTAACTTTCA
>WYDI02041643.1:0-40394 GCA_009867235.2 Psittacus erithacus
TAAAAATATATATATAAAAATATATATATTTTTATAATTAATTTTGCATGGTGAGACTTCACCTATCTATTATTTGGGAACACTTTTAAAAAAATTGTAGTGAAGAAAGAGTCTTTACCCTAGATTAAGCATACTAGGTGTAGTGCGAGGAGCACACAAGACAATAGATGTGTACTCTTGAAGGCACTTGTTCCTTCCTCATTTAAACTTTAATTAAAACAACTTTCTAGAGCTCTTCTTCAACCCTTAGTATATCTTTGATAAGTGCACAGCTCAAGCACTTTGCATGCTTTGATGTGACATGGACAAGAATGGATTTCCATTCCCTAGACTTTAGGACATCTTCGGATGGTTCAGTTTCCCTTCGGCAGTTGTCCAGCCAGTGCTGCTGAGCTCAACACAAGGGGGTTAACTGAGATTATCTTCAAATTCCTGCTTGAGAATATGCACACAGCGCCTTTTGGAGAAGTGTCTATGCGTTGAGAAGCTGGCTAGAAAGAGTTTAACCCCAGTTGGCGCTGAAATATTGGTAACAACATTCACCAGTATTGCTTGTTGCACTTCTAGGGACAGATAGATAGCACATGAATTTTTTAACTGTAGAAAAAAGCCTGTTTCTCCTGTGCTTGTCTGAGCTTAGAGATTTGTTAATAATTATATTCTCTTTGCAGCTGATTTAAGACTTCCACCTCTCCCCTGCCACTAAAAACAGTAAAAGCATTGCAAAGGTGCTCAGACTTTGTGCAAAGTTTTTTACACACTTGTTTCAGTGTTGTACTGTTCTGCTGAGTGAAGCGGGACTTGTTTACACCTGAGGCCCAACCTGCTCATGTATCAGACTAGATTAAGCTGTCTATGGAAGCAGGAGTACAAAGAAATTTGTCTTCGGAAATGATTATGTCTTATTTGTCTTCACCAGTTGAAACACAGAGTATATATGGAGTACAGATCTCATGGGAAAGGGACAATATTTGTGGCGCAACTTATCTTTGCAATCTTTTTTTCTGTCATTCATTAGCAAAGAATTACTACTGATCCCTGCCAAATACTTCCTCCTGTTGGATACTGTGCCCAGCTTTATATCCTTCATTTTAATTCTTATGCTGGATCCTCTGCCATTTATCTCAGACCTTTTGTAGTATCTTCCAGGATATAACAAAAGGTGCATCCACTCCATTCTGCACTGCCGGGGACAGCTAATCATGGGACATGCTCTGCAAATGTCATATTAACCATTCATTTCATTGAAACACAGACAGATGGCCTGAGGATTGTTTTAGTAGGGTCCACATTTTGTTTTGTATCTCTGTATCTAAGTTGCTGCACTTGGTTTTTCATAGTTCTTCCATATTGCCAGCTCTCAGGGAACAGGATCTACGTGGGCATGACAGTACTTCTCTGATCTCTAATTCTCTGCAACAGTCAAGTTGCAAGATGAATTCCAATCTGCTCAGAAGATGTGTGCCTTTCCTGAGATCTTAGTAATACCTTTCTCATCATTGATGTCTGAAACATTTAAAATTTCCGTTTGGACAACTGGTAATAACATTTCTATGAAGACAAGCAATTATTAATGCAGTCTTTTCTGCAAATCAGTGTATGCTTACTTCTGTCTGTGCTGTCAGTAGCTGTCTGTAGGCTATCTACTGTGTTTTGCAAGCCAGCTGACCAGCTGAGAGACAGACAAAACCTTCCCAATTAAAGTGATCTGTGCATAATACAACTATCCTCAAGAACACAAGTACACATTTGGCATCTACTCAGTCTCAGTGAACCCTAGGTGTCTAAAAATATGCTTAACTGCAATTATAAAGTTGTGCTGTGTTTTTCTGTTGTACTCACTGACTGCCCTTGATTTAGTAGGGAATCTGAGTATCTTTATTTATTTCTCCTTAAAGATCTAACATACTGTTGCTTCCCCTCCCCCCAAGGAGTGCTAGGGAACCAGCCTAAACCAAGAAATCTCCACATTTGTGATAAAGATGGATAAATGAATAGCAAATAATCAGAAGACTCAGTTGTACATGGTAGATCAACATGCATATATAAAAGTGCATGTGTACAAATAGCATTTCAAGGTAGTGTCAGTGTTCGAAGGCTGTTTTAGTGTGTGAGCAAGGAAGCATCCAAACTAGGCTCTTCAAGCACTGCAGTCATTTGTCCTTCACCTGACACCACTATCCCTCAGAGCAATGGCAATTGTTCTTTGCTGCTCTTGAAAGCATTACCCAGGGGCTTTTCTTGTTGTTACCTAGTGAATAGAGCATGAAAAGCAGTGATGTATCATCTCTGTGCACTGTCTCCTCAAGTCTATCAGCATGATCACAAGCCAGTACATCTTACACATGGCAGACAATGTACGGTGGCTGTACCAGCTCCCCTTCTAAGGCTGCTCCTAGCTTACAGACAAAAAGGGCTGTATCACCCTCCTTCACTTGAAATTTGCCATATCAGAGTCAAATAAGCTCCACATTGCCGCTTAAAGACAGAACAATAAATAGGAGTAAAATGTGCTTTGGTGGATGGATTTCTTTCAGCAGGTGACTGCATAAACTAAACCTTGGCAGTGTAACTTCAAGTGAGTGAAGTATTATGGTTGACGGGCTTAAATCTTTCTTCTGCTAATGCTGTGCAGGAAAGACTGTGACTGAAATAGGTATAATTAGTGAACCGTGATTGAATTCTCAGCTTCAAGAAAACAACAACTCTTTCACAGTTTCTACTTTGATGTCATCTCTCATCTGTAAGGCTGTTCTACTCAGAACCACTTGAAGGTATTTTTTCTTTTGAATTGGCTGCTTTAGGCTGTCTTTAGTGCTAGATTATCTGTGTCAGGTTTATCACAGGCTGTCTGGATACAAGATGATTTTTCTTTTCATGGTAAAACATAGCACTCTTCTAAACTCTGCTTCCAGTTTATGAAGAAGGTGCTTCTTGGTTGAATCTTCTGTTGCTGGTTTCAAATACCCAGAATCTGGATCAACAATTTTACAATCTTCTGCATTGCTATTTTTGTTTTATTTACACTTCACAGTAACAACTTGGGTGATAATGACTTGCTATAGTCACTGTCTCTCTGCTGACAAGAGCAAAGATCTGTCATCATCTTCTATCTAGTAGCATTTTGCACTTTTGAATCTGCATGTAGTGTATTACCAGCACTTCACAAGTCCTTAGTCTCAAGCACTTGTTATATTTTGATTTGGGTTGTGGTTTTTTGTTGTTGTGTTGTTTTTTCCCTGAAAGAGATACTATTCAAGCTATATGTTGCTTCTCCACTTGGAGATTTTCTTGGTGACTTCCTAGGAGTGTCTTCTGAATCAGGAAGTTGCTGTTTTGATGTAATAATATGCTAAAGATTTTCCTTCTAACTATGCTGCAGAATTGCTGATACGTGGTATCTCACCAGCATTTAAGTTTCCTCCATAAGTACGTGTTGAATATTAAGGAAAACTGTTCCATGATGTTATGCCTTAAGATGATATTAGACTGGCACTCAGGTCTTACTAAGGTTTTGAATTACACATTGTGCATCTGCATGCCTGGAAAGGTGCTGACTGGTACCCTCTTATTTTCCAGTTCTCTCTACCTTTGCTTCAGAGCTCTAATGAAAACTGCATGAATCTCTGCATTACAAACAAAACTTCTGCAGCATTATGGAAGTAGAAGCACTAGTGGCAGACATACAGAATGATTGATATTGTGGTATCCAATTTTCATTTCAGATATCATCCTAGGAAAGCTACTCATGCAGAAAAGCTACCACATATAAAAAAATGGTGTAGTAAGCCATATACATATCCCTAACTGGGACTTTGAACCCCCCTTAATGCAAGCCTGCCTGGCTCATAGGTGAAATGACTACATTCTGAGTGGATACATTGATTGGAAGTATGCAATTAATAGGATATACTTCCTGTTTGCATCTGAGAAAAAAAATCATTTACTAACTTTCCACTGAGCATTTTTAAAATAAAGCTTTGACATCTAATTAGTTATTTTCTTTTTTTATATCATATTTTGTCTTTGGAGTATTCTATTGTCCCTGTGAAATGCAAGAAGTCTTGCTGATCTAGGAGCTGTGTGAACGAGGGAAATAATTAAATGAGGTCACCATGTTGATGTTTTGTAGCACGACATGGAACTAACACCCACTTCTTGTTTTTTAACTACTAAAAAATGCTTAATCTAATTAGTTTCTTTAATCTGCCAAGCAAAGATAGCTCCTCTTGACTCTATCACTTTCTTGCAAATGCAACACCTTGAAGATCAGAAATGTTCAGTGAGGGATTGTATTAGGCTAGCTAATTGAAGTAAGTCAGGAGAACTTGGAATCATTCCGGCTCTTTGCTGCAAGCAGTGGTTTGCACTTAAGCCTTCTGGTACTAGTGGAAGAGCAGCCCAGATGAAAATTTCAAGCACCTGCATATCATTTGCTTACATGTAAAACAAAATTTAATTGTGCACTGAAATCAGTTGACAGGGAGTTTGGATAAAGTAATTCATCTACATCTTAGTAAAATGGAAGTAACTAAACATTGAAATGAGGGGGAAAGAGCTGCCTGCATGAGGCCACAGAAAAGCTGAAGGCAAATTTGCATGGAGTTTCCACATAATTTAAAACCAGCATTAGACATTGCACATCCACATGAAATGAAGTCTCTGTTTTAAGTCTCCACACCTCAGGAGGGACTGCCACCAGGCAGGAGACAAAAATGCATGTTTTCCTGCCAGGTGCAGCTCCCTTCACCTTCCTTGCTGAGCTCAGGCTGCCCATATAACCTCTCCCTTTCCCCCACTTTTTTTGCTCCAGTTTCTGCCCTTTTCCTTCTGCTACCCCTTTTCATGGGCCAATTTTGAGCCAGAGGACTGGGGGAAAGCAGAGCAATGGCTTTCCCTCTCTGCCTGGGGATCCAGTGTCCTCTTCTCCATGGTGGACCACAAGCAGGACAGCAAAGGGACCCATCAAAAGAGGAGATAAGAGGAGTGGGAAGGGTGGGAGGGTTAACCCTGGTGTTCCAAGGAGCTCTGCTGTGAGGTTTGGGGATTAGACAAATCAATTGAAAAAAAAATCAGTAAGAGCTTCTTCCCCTGTGCTGTATGCACTTGTGTCTTGTGTGGCTGGCATAGCCCATACACTGGAACCATTCTGTACCATTGTGATAAGCATTTACCAACTCTAGATGCTAGCCATGACTAGAATCTGGATGGCTGAGAATATCTTTCCTCTTCCTTTCCGCACCACCCCCCCAGCCTTGGAGAATTGAAAGTTTAATCCAAAATTCCATGGCAAGCATCCAAATTTAAGGAGTTTCCATTATTAGCAAGTGTCACTTTTAGATTTTCCTCTCTTACAGAGGAAATCCACCTCTCCACCAAAAAAATCCCACCAAATCCCAAATTTGTTCACACATTCAGTGCCAAGAAAATAGAGATTGCAGCTAAGAGGCTAGAATGAAGCTTTCAGTGCCATCAAAGCACAGAGCCGAGTGCAGCAGCATTACAGCTTGAGACAAGGCTCATGATTCAAACACATTATTAACACAAGTGCTTCAAATATACACATCCGTAAAATTCAAAAGCTGTGAAATTCAAAATCTGCAGCTGTCCTTTGCTCACATCAAGCCCATCCTTCAAACTGATTTGTACAGGTATGTCATTGTAAAGGTAGTGGGACAGGCATAGGGACAAAACCTATGTATATAGGTTTATGTAGTGTTAACTACATAATAATATGTAATTTAATATGTAATTAATATTGCACATATTACTTAATTTAGTAATTAAATACATAATATTTATTAATGTAAATAATAAACTACATAATACATATATAACAGTATATAATGTTTATATATTCTATACATAGACCTCCAAAGGCAAAAGGTAAGAGAAGTAGTAACACTGAGTAAAACCAAAAAAATTAATGAAAACAAATGTTTTCCACCTCCAAGCATTCATCCTCCACCTGCCCCATGCTTGGCACTGCCTCGGTACCTGGGGCAGGAAACTCTAGGTGAAGCAGTGGAGAAAGCAGTGCTGAGGTGTGGCTGCAGACAGACACAGGCTCCCTGGGAACTGCTGCTGTGCAGGCGCCTACCCAACTGCGCTCTGGGAGCCGCAAAACTATTGCGGCATGGAAGGATGGGTATGAAATAACAGATTCCTCCTGCTGCTCTGGTGGCTGTCACATTTCACACCATACCTCTCTCCTTTTCACAGGCACTCTGGCTGGATTAAATGGATTAAGAATTGGTTGATAAATATGAATGGAGTTGCAAGTGGATGTGGAAAAAGGTTTTCACTGTTTCTTTTGCTATGAATGAATCATGAACGGAAATTTTTTCAAGTGCATTAGAAATTAATTCCTGGAGACTCCTTTTCTCTCCTCAGCCTGAAAAACTGAAGAGACAAATTTTGCAAGAAAAAAAAAAACTTAACAAAAACCAACACCAAACAAAAAACATTTCAATTTCTGAGAATCTCTTAGTTTAAATCCTAACTTTAAAGGGCAATAGTCCCTATGTAGGCTATACCCATAAAACAATGTAGCATTACAATCCATTTCAACTAAAAGGATCTACTTACAGTAGAAAACTTCAGATTGGATAGCATATCTCTGCTGTATCAAATGACTACCTCTGATCAAGTCTCCCCAGCATTGTGTTGCACACTTTAGGTGGTCTAAATCTGAGATGAATTCATGCCAAGGAATTTGGCTACAGATTTTTTTTCTTTTTTTTTTTTTTTTTCAATACCAGGCTGCTGACCTAAAGTTTGGAAATGCTGGTTTATGTTATCCATAAACTGACAGTAGGTATTACTTATATAGATATGTACACACACATTTACATACAGACATACATATACACATTTATAAAATTCAGATCTAAATTTGGATTTAAAGCACCTTTCAAATTCATATTTGTTTCAGTCTAACTGTATGTTTAGGTTACCCACTCACAGTAAATAAATTTCAATGGGGTATTTGTCCATTTTCCTTACATGGATAGTATATGTTAATTGCTGGCCAGAAATAAAAATGCCATTGAAGTAAGTACATAATTCTGAAAGTGCCTAGCATGTACAAAGAATGTCACATGGAATGAACAAGATCTTGGGAACTTTTGATCTGATTTTCTAGGAAAATGGGGCTTATCGCATCATCCCATATGTGAATCTGTTCTGCTGTTTGTCTGTCACTACCCCCACATCTTTACCCAATAAGTTTTGAACATGTTACCTACTGTCAGCCTAATCTGTCAAAAGTCTTAAAGATCTTGTGATAGTGAAAATCAGCAGTGGGATAAAGGAGCCATCGCTGACTACCAGATACAGCAAACACTTCACTTTTCCATGCCACAAATAGCATGGTAAGGCTAGCAAGACAAAGGGTGACACACATATGGGAAAGCAAGCTTCAAACTTGATCCAACACCACAGCCCTTTAAGTGTCAGGGAAAAACAGAGGGAGGAGGCCTGGAAGTAACTGTGGACATTATGTGTATCTGAGCAAGAGAAAGGAAAATGCAAATGGAGTAACGATATCCTTGTAGCTCAGAAGCTTGCAGCCTGCCTGGAAGCATTTGGGTGATAGCGGCAGTTCCTGGAGATCAGGGGAGACTCCATGTTTAGAAGGGAAGGAACACAAGGGAGGTAGACACAGACCTTTCAAATTCTGGGTTTTGTTATTCCTTGGCTCACAATAAAGGTGGCAATAGGTGACACTTCCCCATTTTTAATACCTCTGAACTCTCTGATTGTAGCAGCTGTGGGCTTCAGTGGCAATAAAGTCTGTTCCTGAATAGTTTAGTCCTGGCTGAAAACCATTATTTGTTGAAGTCTCACAAGAAACAGATACAGCAGGCATAAAAAGCTAAAACAATTCAGTCATAACTGCAGATGGTCTGACATGTACAGGTGAGCTGGATTCTCCTGTACAATAGCCCTCTACCCCCTCCTCAGAGGGGAGGTGGAATAAGATGGCTTCAGCAGCGCAAACCACTCACACAGTTGAACATTAACTGTTAGAGAAAAAACAGTGCCAGTATATAACCTGGCACTTGGGTCCGAAGCTTCTACAGCTGTGCTTGCAGTGGAAAGAGTCCTGAGTTTGATGGGTACATGCCTCATACCAAACCTGCTGGCAATTACCACCTCCCTACATCAACACAGATGGAAACAGGGGCAGCTGTGAAGCCTGGAGTCATGTAGGTATATCCAGGCTGAATTACCTACTCAGTTCTCTTCTGAGGTTTGCTCAAAATAGTTTTTGCATTAACATTATACCCAAGATCAAACCACAGTAAGGACTAAAGGCATTAGTGGTGAACACAGCCCTCATGCGGTACATGCTGATAAAATGAAGATACTGGGTGGCAAGCACATACAGAATTGCATCTTGACAAGGGATGCTGTATAGATGTCTCTCTTCCATATGTTGCCACACAGGAGGGAATTCAAAGTGCACAGAACAAGTAAGCTATTTGAAGATTTGGAGTGTGATGCATCACACAGATCAGCACTTCAGTGAAGAGGCTGGTAAAGCAAGAGCGAGTCAGGAAGTGGATTTGTAACGTATTAGATTGTTTGCAATAAGTCCAGCTTGGAGACCCAGTGTTCTCTTGCATTACTGCAAGAAAGAAGAGCTCACCAAAGCAATTCAAGCATATCAGCTAATGCCATAGGAGAGTAGTAAACCCTTATCCTCGCTTTCTTCCCAGTAACAAGTCTGTGTAGTTATATCCTTAATGTGCTTTAGATAGAGTAAGCCACAATGCAATTAGGACGTCCATATGGAGAGTCAGTGCAGCATAGCTAGTACACTGTAAATTCATATCCTTGCTTACTGAGAATTAATTATCTTGTAGACAAGCCATGTGTCAGTGGAATCCGTTTATTACTTCGTAAGATATGTGGTCTTCTAGGAAGGCTAGCCCAAAAGAAATGGAGGACTGAAACTATGATTGGCAAAGTAAATACATTGGTAGGAAATGCAGTTTTATGCCAAGTCAATTGATTCAAAACAATCTGGCTTGGTTTTCAACCCCCTCCCCCCAATACTCTAATTTGGGTCAAACAAAGCCAAACTGAAATGTTTTCTTTTTATTTTCTATAGGAAAAAATAGACTTTCAAAATATGAATTGGAATTCTCATCTGCAAATTTTTCAGTGCATGTTTCTTTTATAGAATTTGCTTCTTCTGTCAAAATAACATTTCTATAGAAATTTTTCATTTTGTTTCACTTTAAAAACTTGCATGTCCAAACTTGTACCTCCTTTAGATTTATGGAAGTCTAAAAAGTTTAACTAGAATGAATAATCCTCTTACATGATGTGCTTTGCAGGAATGACAGCCTTTTCTTCCTCCCTGTAACGAAAGTGTCACTGGAAGTAAATCTGTGTTGCCATTGCACCTATATAACAAAGGCTGTCTTAAGAATTCCTGTGATTTGAAAATTAGGTCAGTTAATTGTCCTAAAAATAATAATAAAAAAGAAAAAGGAAATAACTGTTGGAAACAGATCTGT
Source organism: Psittacus erithacus (assembly GCA_009867235.2). NCBI lineage: Eukaryota > Metazoa > Chordata > Aves > Psittaciformes > Psittacidae > Psittacus > Psittacus erithacus. Next base: position 9,531 of record WYDI02041643.1, read on the forward strand.
ATTTCAAATTTCAGTGAGACTGATCTTGAGGTAGTCAGGCTTGGTTATAGTTAATAAACCTCTGAGATGGAGATTGGGTTGTGTTTCTCTTATCTTCATACCCTGTGATTTTAGAAAAACATATGCATGTGTCAGGGCACCTCGTTGTTCCTCTGATGATTTATCATATCTTTGTAGGATGGTTTTGTTTCCCACTATGAAATGCAAATTTAGCTTGCAGTGTTCCTGCTGTCTGTATAAAGGTTAAAAAGATATATAGATATACATTTAATGCTATTCTTGCTACTTTTAGAACTGGCTTTGAATGATGATTCTAGCACAATAAAGATTTTTCACTGTCCACATTTTCTGATTTTAGTTGGGTTTTTTTTTAATTACCTTTTCTGAAATTTTGCAGTTTGGATTATAGAAGTACATCCCAGCTGCTGATAGACCAGCTCACAGGCTACAGTCACTGCCAAGAACCTGCGGTTTACTATCACAAACATTCAGGTGTTGCTCTAAGGTGTCTCAAAGGGAAAACTGCAAACACCCTACCCCAGAAATAATAATATCCTCATCTGTATTCAGGGTTGTGGGAGATGTTGACATCAAAAGGTTTATAATCCTGGTGTAAGTAATCAGCTGAACTGTTGAAGTACCTCAAGCATTTGGTGCCTCAGCAAAGCTCACAAATGATGGCATGGGGGGATTTGTTGCTCTTTGAGCATCTTCTGCTACTTGAGCTTCACCCATGAAGGTCACTGAAAAGAAGCACCATCCCCAGAGTCTCTGTAGAGCTATGATTGTACATCTACTTAAGGTTAAGCTCAGCTCTTAAGCAGGTGGACATTAAAGACATACATATCTAACTAAGGCCTGGTCTTTTTCACTGATGGTGTTTCCCAAATGCCAACCCTTTGCTTCACTGAAGTGAAGAACAGGTAGTAGTTCTGACATTTGTATCATCAATGCTGAGATCTCACTGACATCAGAAGAACACATCATAATTTTCTTGGCTGCTAAAAAAATTGAAGTGAAATCTGAGTATTGAAAACCTAGTTAAAAGAGAGGTTTCTATATATCAAACAACCATCCTGTGGAATAACCTGAGCACAGGTCCTTTGTGTACCCACTTGTCATATACATTCAATTTGTTTCCATTCTTTCCCTTTTAGGCTCTGTGCCAATGAACAGGGTTTTCTTGGTTTGTTTTTTTTTTGTTGGTTTCCACTGCTCCAGAGTGAGTTTTACACCAGTCTTGTTCTTTGCCTTCTTGACAGATAAAGGTAAAAACTGCTTACCACTTTCTTTCTCTTACAAGATGTCTGCTGGTAGCTAGCATTTATTAATGAATCTGTTCTTTTAGTTTGTTTTTTTTTTTCCATCTGACTCATTTTAACACTTAACAGCTTCAAGTTCTGGTTCTCCCAAAAAATCTTGAGAAGGCAGATGAAATTGCCTTTCTCCTAAACCTCAATCCTTTGCTCTGTAAGTTGTTATTTAAATAGTGTACACCACAACATTAGCTAGAAGGCAAAGTACATTTTCTGAGAGTGGCTTGACTCATTAATATCTGGGTCTTGTGTTAAAAGTGCTAAACTCAAATAGGAAATCTTGTCCTAGCTTGCTATTATGCCTATGATAGTCACTTTAGCTAACATTACAAATATCAGAGGCATAAAATTATGCATCTACTGGCATAACTAGTATCAAAAGAAATCCATATCCAAACCTTATTTTCAGCAGTTCTTAAGACCTTCGGCTATCACCTGCCTGATTGGCCCAGCCCCAAATTCTCAGCCCACTTCCACTAGGAAAAAATTGGGATGCGATTAGCATTGCATTCAGATGAAATCAAGCAGACTTCTCATCTGAGAAGAAGCAGATAGGATGCAAGATGTCTTGAAAGCTACCTGCCAGTTCATCCCAGTAGCTGGATTCATGCTCCTCTGATCAGAGTTTACACTGTTTGGCTTTGCACTGGAGAAAAGGAGAGGAGAGTAAATGCTCATGCAGTTGCGCATTCACCTCAGCTGAAGAACAGAAAGAGACAGACAAGTGCAATATATCAGTGGAAAGAGTTTCCCTGTGATGCTGCTGGTGCTTTCCTGGGAAGGCCAGGCAACCTCCTGGTGGATTCCCAAGCAAAGGGAGCTCTTTGGGATACAGTCAGAGCAGTTTGGGTGGTCAGAAAACTCAGGTTCTCATTTGGACAGAAGCCTGGTCCTAATTAATGGTGTGAACATACCTCAAGTTAGTTTTCAGCATCATTCTGTTTGATGAAGGACTTCCATCCCTGATTTCTTCCTAAAATTGACATTTCACTTGAAATCTTCATGATTGAAAATGAGTTTACGGAGGCTGTTTTATAGCTCATGTGCCAAGGCGTGGCAAAGACGAGCTACAGAAATTAAATCTGGTTTCCACATGAACTGCAAAAACCCCCATCTTTTAAAATGATCATTTAACCATTCTTAAAGTTTAAGCTCAGATAAGACAAATATATGTTTAATTTGCATGTCAGCAGAATTTTGCCTCTGGTGAAACCAGGGTGGTGGGAAGAGCTGAAACAAAGGGGAGTTTGCAGGTCTGATGCAAAAAACCATGTTTGCTGTTTTTTCTCATGGCACCATAAATATTTTTTCAGAGAATAAACTTGTGTATTCATTAGCACCATGGCCCCTTCCACACAGGGTGCTCCTTGGAAAAGTACCAAGCGAGCGCAACTACTAATTCAGATCAATATGTGACTGATGGAGAATGTGAAGCATACCTAACTCAGCTAACTATGACTCTGATAAATGTCGTGAGAGCAGTGTGTCACCCATGCCTTGCCTTTCTTTATTTCCATTATCCATCAGGACAGGCCATGAGGGAATGCCTGGGAACTGTGTCGTTCTCTGCAATAAGCCACAATGCTAATGAGGCATAACAAATTGCGGAAGTATCATGTATAATCCTGATCCCTCATTGACACTATTACCAGTATAGATTTCAATTCACCATTTGTTACATGCTTAATACAGACAAAGTGGGAGGGTGTAGAAGAATTACTTCTTCAGTCTTTGCATTTTTTAAACAGTTGTCATCCTCCAAGACAAAACTCTCTGGTAATACCCTCTGTTTTCGCTACTGCTGTTTCTCAGCAGGATTTGCTGCTTGTTCTTGTAGGGGGTCAGCCAGACTTTGTCTTTCTCACAGTTTCAGTTTCCTACTGGGATTAAGGGTCTAGCATATTTCTGCAACAAATCAACTGAACTCAAGATAAACAAACCTAATGAACAACATGGCTCTGGTACGAGCCTGCATTTTAGGAATCAGCTGCGTATTTTGTTTCTTGTAAGGTGTTCCAGAGGGAAACCAAGGCAAACGTATGGTTTTAGTGACTTCTTGTCAAAATTATAGCATATTTTGTAGCTTGTTGGTTGGTTGTTTTTTTTTTAGGATGTGAACTGTTTCTTCGTATGTGTTGTTTTCAGTCAAACACTCTGTGATTCTTCCCAGAAATAGTATTTTGCACTACTTCGAAGAATCCCAGGGTGCCCTGCAGGCAGTGAATAATGCTTCACTGCATACTTATGACAGAAAACGTTAAAGATCTATCTACAGATTGGAAAACCCAGATACTGGGCCACATTATTGATTTTCACACCTCCTTCTTTTTACCCTAACAGTTCAGTGATGGGTTCCTCTGGCCAATGGAGAGACTCACAGCCTCCTGCGCCCCTACAACCTTGCCTGCAGGTCCTACTGGCCTTCAGGAAGCTGATCCATCCCTGCATCATGACCAAAGGGATGAGGACAAGAATGAGGCTTTCTGAAGGGTGATAAGCAGATGCTCAGCCTGCCTGTCATAAGGGAGCTGCTCTCCCTGGTCAGCAAGTCCCTGAATGTCCCTTTCTCATCTCTACCATGGGGCTGATGTCCCCCCTAGGCTTTCCTGGCCCCCCCACTTTTTCCCACAGGCTTCTGTTTCCTCCTTTTTGAGGCTCTTCTGCCTGTTATCACCCAAGTAGAGAGAAATAAGGAGGCAGGTTGGGGAAATTACACCCCTTGATCAACTTTACTCAAGTCTGGAGGATCTTGGTCGCCAGGAAACATATTTCTGTCCCACAAATACTACATGGTAACCAAACCCAAGTGCAATGATATACGCAAACTGGTACTTCATTGGCAGTAGAATAACGTGAAAACTGATGCCCCCAACTGAAAAATTAATCTCTGGTTTGGACTTTCATTAAAAGATATTCACACGAGTGCAATGCTGATAATCATCTGGATCAGAGTTTGGCACCTATACACATTTTATGTAATACGTTTTAACTGCTGATTAATCAATATATAAATAAATTTTTGAAGCAGAGCAGAATTTTTTCCATAGTAGTGAATGCATTTCAAATGGGGAATAGGTAGGGTGAAACTTTCAGGGAGATATGACAAAATAGAAGACTGATAACAGAAGCAAGGTATTTGACAATGAGGTATAAAGTTATTATTGCTACTTGATTAGGAAGACTTTTTTTAGTAACCTCTGCTTGTTCCTCATAAATAGTGAGACCATCTAATTACCCCTATAACGATGGCTACTACACATGAGTATTGTGATAGTCACATAGTATTGTGATAGCAAATGCGCTATGTAAGAGAAAAAGCATTTGAATCTCTTTATAGAACCAGATCTGATTAGGAACGGTACTCCAGATGTGCTTGTTTTAAATTGTGTATAACTTTCAGGCCACATATTCATTGTGCTGAGCGCTTGTGGCTTTGGGGTGAAGAATTAGTTCCTGTTCCATTCAGTATTTTATTTTCTGGACAAATGCATCAGTTTGAGAAAGAAGGTATTAAATTTGGCTCAGATATGACTATTTCCATAGAAATATACTGCATTTGAAAGGCCTTTGATTTAAGTTCTTGACATGCTTTCAAATGATCAAGTGTCACAAAAAGTGGTAACCTTTGATCTCATTAATGAGCGAACTGAATGATAGTTTAAATGTAGCATAGCATTTTCATGATTTAATTTTTTATCAGGCAGTTTAAATTGAAAGGCTGATTAATTTTAATAGGGTTTCTATCATAAATGGGAAAACTGTCCAAATTTTGTAACCAACACATTTTTCACTTAAAACACTATAAAGTAAAAAGCTACTTAATCAGGTGATTCAAGCCAGGTCTGGGGCAGGTCTACACTATTAGCTACTGTCTCATCCATAGGTCTCCCTTAAATTCATTTCCAAGTGTTTATGGACAACCAGAGATGTTGAACATAAAATGGCAGCTCTTTGGGTAAATTCACACCATTTTATTAGTCCTATTTGCTATAAATCACAGCAGATTTGAACTGCTGTTTGAAAAGCTCTGCAACAAAAGCTGTCAGACATTATTAAAATAAAAAATAAAAATTAATTAAAAAAAATAAAAAGAGGCGAAAAGGCTCTCATAGACTGATAGTACTGCATTTAACCAAAAATGTCTACTGCTGGGGAGGTAGAAAGACAACTGCTTATTTGACCCAAACTTCTGACTCAGCTGATATCTTTGGACATGATTCTAAAGACCTGGAGAATCTGCAGAGTTTTTAGACCTGATTTCTTGCTTACAAGCAGATGGGTTTCTAGCTTCCTGGCTGTGTAAGGGTGTCCTCAGATAAGTATAATTTTGACCCAAGAAGTTTAAAAGATTGAAGTGAAAATGCAAATCTAGCTGCTGGACTTATAGCACAAATGATTCTTTGGAAGACAATGAAATACTACATATTACATTGCTTTCCACTTGTTTTTAATCGCTTATTGGTGATTCTTGCTCCTTTTCTTGTTTTTTCCTCCCCACATTCCCTTTCTCTTATTTCAGTGTTTTCTTTTGTCCTGGAAAATAACTAAAAATTCATTCTGTTTAGTAACATTCAATAATCAGGTACCTACCTGAAACTCAAGGACATTTTCTAAATAGAAAAGAATGGTTTGTGTGTTATGATGTGTCCTGCATTCAGATAACAATAGAAAATTAATAACAGAACATGAAAGGAAGGTAATAGATAGCTAATATGCTTTGTTTTGTAAGATTATGGAGTTCATTAGCTTTTTAAAATTATTTATATTACTGACATCCTGTAGCAATAAATGATCAAATCTAATACACACAATTAACTATCATTTATTATTGTATCCACTGTTTGTAATTCAACAGATTATTTCCTATTCATTATATACTATGTTAGATATTCAGAGAGCCCTAAATCTACATACTAGTGTCAGTATGTAAATACAGTTACACCATGAAGATAAGTCAAATAGATTGGAAACCAAAAGACTCTAAGTTTCATCAATTTGTGGTTGAGTTTATGTTACACTCAAGATCAAGCCACATAAATTGTGTGCCTCAGTTTCCTCCTCTGTGTTCTGGTAGTAACAAAGCCTGCCTTTCTGAAGTGTTTTGATAGTCTTGGATGAAAGGCTCTAAGTACAAAGTATTATCTGTTATAGCTGTGGTTTTGCTAAGTCTTTGCTTGTTAATAATGCAGTGCGAGATGCTGAAAATTGAGAAAATTTGCTTGCAAATAACAAAGGATGTCTGCTTCAGCAGCCTTACCTCTCCTCATCTCCTTTTTTGTATTTCTAATGGTAGCTGTGAACATGCATCTTTGTTGTATTAGAGCAAGAGGCAGTTATTTGCCCCTTCTGAAAAAGCAAGAAGTTATACTTCAAAGTTAACTGAAGATGGCTTTTTTCTTTTTTTCTTCATGTTTTTGTTTTTTAAAATTAGTTTGGGAATTCTGTGAGACTGAACATAAACTCACAAGGTCTGTGGACTTGAAGTTCAATGAGGGTGCAATACAAATAAAACAAGAGAAGCCAGAAGTTCTCTCCCATAAATTGGAGCTTCACATTGATGTTCTAGCATTTCAGTTGGTTAAAACATAGTTTTTTAAAACAAAGTCAAAGCAAAAGATAATCAAAATGGAGAAAAGTAAAGAGAAGACCAAATCGCTAAAGCCTACTCTATGTACAGAAATACACTAGTTGAAAGCTAGTACAATGTCAAAAATCATTTCTAAGCAGTGCTGTGACATGTATAGAATTACAGAAGGGAGTTTGGAGTGGACCTCTGAATGCCAGTTGGTCTAAACCCTGCGCTCAAGCAAGGCCACTTTAAGTCAGTTGCCTGGACCATGTCCTAATGGCTTTTGAGTATGTCTAAGAATGAAGACTCCGTGATGACCTCTCTGGACAAACTGTTCCTGTGCTTAGCCACCCACACAGTAAAAAAGAGATTCTTGATATTCAGATAGAATCTTCAGTACATCTCAAAGTCATAGGTTTGTTAAATCCAAGCAGTTTCCAACTGAATTTTAACACCTCATTACTGGATTTTCTCTCTCTTAATTTTATTTAAATGTAAAGATCCTCTGTGAAGACAAGTATCATAGAATCACAGAAACACAGAATCATAGAATACGTAGGGTTGGAAAGGACCTTAAGATTATATAGTTCCAACTTGCAGCCACTAGCAACTTGAATACCAATTTCATTACATAATGGCGAAATATATTACCCATTATTAACCAGAAATAGTTTCCATATTGCAGCATCATCATTCAGGTAAAGCTTCCAATGGTGATGAAGCTGTCAGTGTTCACTTACCCCTCAGACTGTACCCAGTGGAAACCTTTTACCTGTTTTGCAAGAGAAAGGGGGCTCCTGTCTGCCCACACCTTTTTTCTTGGCTGGGAGAAAAACAATGAAACACTCTTCAAAGGATTTTTGCAGTTTTGTAGATGGATAGGGAGTTAAGCTGGCACATGACCCTCTGCAGCCATCTGCCAGAAATGAGGCAGGTGTCCTGGGTGACTCAGGACAGCTGGTCATAGCCAGGCAAAAGATGTTTTGGGTCATTTCTCCATGCAAACCAAGAGAAAAACAGTCTTCAAATATTCAGAAGTTGAGGCTCCCACCTTGGTCTGTCAGCTCCCCATTGCAGTTTGCATGGTGCCCACCGCTCAAGTACTTAGCACTTCAGAGAAAGAAAGCCATAATGTTGCTGCCCAAATGTGCAATACCTGAGGGGAAAAAGCATGGTCTTGAGGCTGCGAGGCAATTTTCTTTTACTCTGAAACATGAAGCATGATTACCCTTGCTCTGCTCTGGTGATCTAAATTTGGCAGGAGTCCTATAAAAGCGAGGCATCCTCTCTCTTTTCTGGAGTCTTAAAAGCAGATTTACAAAGTGCCATGTGAAAAGTTAGCTGCACAACTGGCATTAACATTAATGAGCGATTTGGGTGTAACTTCAGTGTAGCAGGTAGAAAATGTTTCTCTCCTTTCAACTTTTTGCTTCAAGTATATTTCTGTATTATTTGGCTAAGGAAAGTACGTACTGTGAGTCAATCACAAATATTTGATGGCAGCACAACAGAGGTGACTAAATTAAGACTGGCAAATAAATATCTTCGACCTGGTTTTTAGTCCATACTGGGACCAATTCACACCAGTATATAAAAGAGAAGAGGTTGAAAACGGGTCCAAGAACTTTACAGTCTATGCTTACATTGACAATTCTTCTCTAAATAATGTATATCAAGCCACTTTGAAATCTCTCTTTATTGGTACCTTCATAACATGGCTTTTTAAATAGCTGGCTAGCTTCAGCCAGGCTTTCCTCTAAGTCCTGAAAAAAAAAAAAAAGAAAAGAGGTTGGCACAAGAATCTGAATGATTTAAAAATGAGATGCTTTCATCTCTTGAAACTTTTCAAATGTGCTGAAAAATAGACTGCAATACTAAAAAAATCAAGATCTCAAAATATTTAAAATAAGTTCATTTTCTTTGCGCTTGAATTACTCCACAAAGCTTGATGAGACCCAAAACTCCTTAAAGTATTTTCTTTGTAATTTCTTATTTACATAATTCAAAGGTAAATGATGTAATACTGAGATTTTGAACTCTCCCTCTCCTTTTTTTTTGATTTTTTCCTGTTCTTACATAAAGATTGCAACATTGGTCATCCTTTTCGTGATACTACTTTTGCCTTGGAGGCTACAGCTTTTATTTTTAATTTTTCTTCATATATTATACACATACATACATATATATACCCTTAGCTATCACTTTAGGATGGTGATCCGCCTTTTTGCAAGAATTCTAAAGTGATATAACTTAGTGAAGGGGGCTCCTGAAAGGGGATGGTTAATAACCACAGCAGACGGGAATTCGAAAAGTCAAGATTTTTAGGTGGCTTCAGTTCAGACTTTGATCTTACTATTGGAGCAGCTTTGGCATGTTTTGATTTTGCCTTGTATCCTTAAATGTGCAGAAGGATGTGTGGCAGGGACAGGCTCCTGAGGTGATCACAACAAATGGCAGGTGTTCAAGAGATCAGACACATGATAGCTTGAGGGAAGGACTGATGATATTTTGCCAGTTTGATCTTAATACCTGGCACATCTGTGGCATTACCAAACAGCCTATGCTTTAGCTAAAACAACATAAAGATATTCAGTGTCATAAAAGTAACATTTTATTTAACCTTCCTGTAACAACTTTAAAAACAGTAATCTGTTAGAGTAGGCTGCATGTCTGGCACATGATAGTGGATGAGAATGAGTAATCAAATCTTAAATATGTATTTGTAGCGATATTGCCTTAAAGTTTTTGCAAATATTGCTAAAAAGTGCGTTATAGGAAGAAATAAAAGGAGCTAAAGCAAGCAAAATAAAATTTCATTGTCCTTAACTGGGAGTTGAAAGAATAGAGTTTCCCAGTACATCAACAGCTTTTTTATTTGTTGCTTCATGTCACTGTATGCAGATCCCACAGTGGCTCTCCCCCCCCTTCCCCTGCCACAAGCAATGGAGATCAGTGATATATCTCCATAAAGAAAAACATTCTAAGCTCATTCCTTGACTTTTAATTTTCTTCTTTCATGACTCCAAGTATGGATCTGGGTCTGGCGTCAGGCATACTTTGTGTCTGAGAACAGCACCCAGGCAAAGGCACATGGCACATCCTGATGCTTTAAAAGGGTAGGCTGTGGCATCAGGGCTTGGGAGTCTCACTGCCAGCCGTTCCCATCCGAGTTCCCTCAGAAAGGGAAGAGGCATTTCACAAGCCTTGCCAGGCCTTGTTGGGATATGTGCCATGCCCCGCTCACTCAGCTTTAGACCAGTTCATCTGGAGAGATTCATGCTGATGCTCAGGGTCAAGCATAAGCAAAACAAAAGCTCAAGTACCTCAAATCTAAGGAAAATCTGATTCCACAATAACTAGTATATAGAAGGTTTAAATAGGCATCTTATTGTATTTTCATTTATTTTAATTTTTTTTTTTCCTGATTGTTGGGGGTTTTCTGTGTATTTGATACCTTTACCTGCAAAGTAAGGACAGTATCTATGCCTCACTTTTGTAAGTATAGAAGCCCTGAGAAAATGAAGAACCTCTGAAGAAGACTATTTATCCCACTGAAATCCACACTGCTCTGTGGGATATTTACATTACTCTTAGCATTCCTAAATTTCCTCCAGGTCTCTGTATTACTCAGATTATTTCTCAGTGCTGTTTGCTGCAGTTAACTCAGACATTCCTTCCCCATCCTCATCACTACATGTCTCCCAAATCAGGGTTTCTCCATGAATCCTCAAGCAGAAACCTTCTGGTGCTTATGTGGCACCAATACTCCATAATCGGCGTGTACCTTTCTCTTTCACACCAATGGACTCACATGTGGTTGTTCTTATCTTGTCCAGGATTTTTCAGCACTTTGGATTAAGTCTCTAGAGGTCTAAGAACCACTGGTTGAACCCATTCTTTAAGGTGATGACTGGATATCTCAGTGACATAGAAACATACATAACCTGAACCATGATGTTTTGCATGTGCCTGAAGTAAGACCCAAGTTGTTTACCAAGTTGTGTACAAGGCTGGTCTATGTGACTATCAATGCTGAGGAACTAATGAAGCTCAGTGATGAAGAAAATGCATTGGTGGTTACAGCAAGGGCTGGTATTCTGGTTTCTTTTCTAGGTTCTGCATAGACTCAATATGGTGCCCTCTAATGTGCAAAGTTACTGTCTCGGTACATTCATCTTCATATCTGTAAAATGGATTTGTATTCATCAGCCTCACACTGTGCTTCAATATAAAGCCATTAATATCTGTAAAGGAATTTGCACTAGAGCAATGCAATGTAATACTGTGCTTACACAAAAAGGGATACATGCACTTGTGATAGTGGGGAAGAAACCATATAATGGGCTAAAATTTTATTTTAATTAGAAGAAATCCAAAAGAACAATAGTGAATCAAACCACTTTTTAAGTTTACTATTAAATTACTAATTTAACTAAGACTAGAATTTGCCCCAGTGCCAGAATCTAGAATATTAATAAATAATGACATAAATAGCAACCACAAAATTAAGCAATTAATGAGTTCTTTTTACCACATGAAAGGCCCTGATACAGACCCTTTAGCTCTTGCTAATGAGAAAACCAGACAGTTTCTCCCACAGGCAGTCTGTCGGCTTTCTGCAGGCATTTCATGAATTTTGGTCAGAGCACCCATGATATACAGTAGGTGCGCAGGATGGCAGATACTCTCCTCACTACAGAAGGATGCTTAAGAGCCATACTGAGGTTGGCCAGCAGTTCAAAACTTTGCCTTGCAGTTTACCAAACTTAGGTAAAAAGGGCAGTCTCACAGTGTGCTTAGAAACATAATTATTTGCTGCTTTAAGTTGCTTTATATGATCTCTTCTTTTTTTTTTTTTTCCACATTAATCCACTTTATGAGAACAGACGTGAGCAGAAGAAAGCCAATTATTTGACAATTTAAAAGGTGGGGGGAGTTAAAACAGTTGCTCAACAATAATGAAACTAATGTTGAATGGCATTCAATTAATATTTATAACGTGCAGCAATATTAACAGCAGAATTAACTTATGTTTGTATGTCTGACAGCTCTCTGGTTGATTAAGAATTGCATGATGATATTTTGCATATTTCCCATGCAAATACAGTATTATTTGCAGAATTATTTTTATCCTTAATTGAAGTTTTGTTTTGAAATCACTGTTTTCTCCTGCACTAAAGCTCTGTAACTGATCTTATTAAGGATTTGATTTTTTTCTATTACTTTATCATGCAAATCTACATTTTAAATGCTATATATTGGTAGGGTCCTCTGAAGCATAGTGCAGACCTCAAAAATGTAGGAACTCTTGCTCAGTTGAATTATTGACACTTCAGAAACACAAAAGAAAAGTGGTCCTTGTCTCACATGATCACGATACAGTATGGCCCCTTCCACTTTTACAATGCTGATTTATAGAAGAATTTTGGTGAAACCAGCCAGGATCCCTTGAGAATGTGTGGGGAATTATTCAGTTAATACTATTTTGAAACAATACTTTGATCTTTACTAATGCATCTTCTTGTCTACTATTATCTCACAATAGGTAGCATTTGCAAAAGCATCTGTCTGATTCAAATGGCTGTTAAAGCTCCCAAGTTATTTAAATGAAAATTTACATATCATGTATGCCTAAAAGTGCAAACAATTGTCTAGTCAGATTTATGGAAAGAAGCAGTACGGGAGATGCCTAACTTCCACTGAAAATCATGGGAACTGGTGTTCAGCCTAATTTCTATTAGACATCTATTGCATCTTTACACAGCTCAGAATTCTTCTAAGCCTGGGTTTAAGAAGCTTTGTAAAATGATGAAGGAAAGGAAAATGAAGTAAAGGCTTGGAGCACTCACCTTAGCTCCTCATAATTTGTGTAGTGTGTTGTGATCATCACACAACACAATAGGGTCCCCAGTAAAATACATGCCAAAGCAGTAGCTTGCCACACACAATATGATGAACATTTGGCAGTACAGCGTGATGCAGTAAGGATGGCGTGGACAAGTACAAACAGCCTTTCTGCACCACTATCAGTACAATTTTGCGCATTTCACTTCCTACAGGGAATAATTTTCACCACTTTTTGGTCAGACTTACTTGACCTAGTTCAGTTTTAAGACCATGTAGGGATTTGACTAAGTTATTGGCTTAGGACAATGGCAGCCAAAACCTAAATGAAATGTGGCTGTAATGGCAACAACTAAGAAAAATAACTTAGTCCATCCAAAACATAATTTCAGAGGATAAATGAAAGCTTCCACGACATGAGTAATTTCAAGTTTCCCTTGAAGGCAAAGGCACTAGGCAATAGACAGGTTCAATCCTGTACTGATTCAGTATGATAATACAACATTCTCTTTCTCCCACACTACTGTGCTGAAAGTCTGCACTGGGACATGTTTCTCTGCACTGCTCTAAAAAAAAGAAAGGATAAAAGTGGAAGAAGACTGATTGAACAGTGAAGGAAGGGTTTCATTGGTAGTTTAAACCCTTTCACCTCTCATTATGATTTTTTTTCGTTTAACAGTCCTCCCTTGCTTTCAACAAGAAGGAAACAAAGCAAGAATGTAGCAGTGAAAATTCATCTCCTTCTCTAATTCCTTCCTTTCCTCCTTGAATGACATTCAGACACCAGGCTGTAAAAAAAAAGCAACTTCCCAGTTTTTTATGCACTCCAGAGACAGATAGGGTGACAAGTTTTGGATCTACATCTGTATCTTCATGCTTTTCTGCCATTCCTTTTCCTCTGAGTCACTTATGTTATTTTAGATGCTGTAGAAACAATACTTATTAAATTATTCAGAACACCCCATTAAAGAATATTAATCAGATTTTTCTACAAATCACAGAAAAAATCTGGAAGAAGGAAAAAAGGAAATGGCTCAGCTCACCCTAGCAGACTAGTGCAAACTCCAAAGAGCTGAATTCATGCCCTGCTCTTTCAGAAACTTTGTTTATGGCTGATCATAGTCTCTTTCCATCTTTGGTCTTAGACGACAGGATAGGAATATTTCAGACATTTTCCTTCTTGAATGCAGTGGACTGGGTTAAGGGAAACCTTATGAGCCTTATAAGAAGTCATAAATGCTTTCTGCAGAACAAAAAGAACAACAAACTCAAAACCGTGCGGTAAACAGAGATTACTGTAATGACAATATACAAGTACCAAATTAAATAACCAGTCTAGGCTTTAACAGTCTTAGCTGTAAAGTCTATTAAAACACATCTGAAAATACAATATACACATTCTTTGTTTGGACCAAGTGTGATGCTACCTTATGCTAACAGTATGGATGAGGTGGCTTGCTTGTATTTGTATATCCACATGTAATTGAACAGCTTAAGTGAACAGCTCCTCTGTACCTAACAGCTTAAATTTCCTCTATAGATAAACAAATTTTAAAAATGACTTGCTATTAGCAGTTGTGCATGCTCTTCTTCCCTACAGACAAAAAAGTTCAGCTGAAGAATAGTAAAAACTCTGGAGGTTAAACTCTGCTTTCTGGAATACATGGGACACTTTAAAAAGTATTTTCAAAGGAGGTGAGGTATCATGCTGTCCACAAACACAGCAGGAGAATGTAGATGGTTCCAGCACTCATCTACCTTCTTTTCTCCAGTATCAACACACCAGCTACACCAGGAGCTGTTTTGGAATAACTGTGCAGGCCAGGCAGCAGCACATCTTTCCAGCTCAAAACCTGGACCCCTGCCATGGAGTGAGGCATGCACACTAGCCTCTTCATCCAAAAAAGGGGCAAGGGGAGACACAGTGGAAGAGGAGGAAGGCTCACCTCTTTTTGCAGTTACACTGCTGAAGGTGGAGAAGCCAGTGCAGCTGCCTACAGTCCCTTGCCTGTAGGGACTCGTGTCTGTACGGGCAGAGAGAGAGCTCTGAATACCAGAGCTCTAAAAAGATATTGGGGAATAAGACAAACTCATCAGCTCAGTCTTGCTGGAGTTTTCATACTGTTCCCTGTAGTTGAAGATCCATTGGGTCACACAGTAAGAGGGGGAAGGAAGGATTTCAACCCACTAGACAAGCAGATAGGAGCTTCTGGATTGAAGCCTCTACTCCAAGCACTTTTGCAGTAACAAATTATCTAATATTGAATAAAGAACTATTCCTGGAGGCAGGACTTGTTCCTTCCAGCCAAACACCCTAACCTTTAGGGTATATTCTCATATATACTCTTATTCTCTTTGATAGATATATAAAAATATATGTACAGTGCAATGCTTATTGACAGGCATTCTCTGTTTCCCGGTTGCTTTTATTTTTATTATTCCCTTGCTAGCTTTAAACTGCCCACAAATGTGCCCCTGATAATAAGGCAAGACCTCTCCTTAGAAGTGGTAGCTTGAGCTCAAATCCCTTAAAAATAACAACAAAAATGAAAATATGTTTCTCATACCATGACTGAGTGCTCTAGCTCCTGACTTGGGGAGTGGAAGGAGGAAGCCATTTCCTTTACTGGCATTTGATGAGAGAAGCCTCCATGGCTGTGCCCTGCGCTCAGCTCACATCCCCAGCCGCTTGCTGGGAGCATCTCTATGCACACCTCTGGCAGGCACTCTGGTCTCAGTTTAGGAATGAAATAGGTAATAAGCAGGTCAGCCCAGTCCAACCTCAGGAGTCTCTGGGCCTGAGAAGAAGCTGAATTTGGAGATATAAAGGTCAATGGTGAAAATAGAGGTGCTTTCAGGGCTACATCTGAGATTAGTGGCAGCTAAGTGAGGGCTTAGTGAATGTCAAAATCTTACTGAGGGTATCTAAGTCCCTAGGCAACTCTTGTGCATAGATACGTCAATGAGATTGAGATGCACCCATATCCCATGTTGTAACAAGGTTTGCTGGCTCCTAGAAAGACAGTCAGCTGATGCTTACCCCTTTCCTTTGTCCTCCACCCAGATGGCACCTGGTTGCAGAGTTTTGGTGCCTACAGGGTAAGGTAAGCCCCTCTCAGCTCCCTAGCTCAACCTTCTCCCCCAGGGCCTCAGTGGTGGTGACAGGCAGGATTTTACACTGGTGATGCTGAGGCTGCACCTCATCTTCCTGGCAGGAGACTTTCAGGTCCCTGCTGCCTGAATGGCCATTTGCGCTGCTCAGGATGGCTGAGAGATGGGTGCTGGCTGAATCACGTCAGCTTACTCCTGAGCAACATCTGCCAGCTGCACTCCTAAAACCTCCTTTTTGTTTTCCTCTACCATGGAGGAGGCAGGCTGGGAAAATATCTGCGCAGGGGACAGGTCATGTGGCCTGTGACTTACCTATTTGACTGCAGGGTAATGACACTCTGGTACTGCAGCCACAATAGCCCTGCCCATACACTCACATGAAGCAGTTTGCATACCACTTAAGGAATCCTATTGATTTAGATCCTAAATTTATTCAGGTTGAATACAGTAGTGGTATCTTCAATAGTTGGGAATAGCTTGCATGAAGCATTATCAGCTGTAACGCTGAGGTCGCAGAAGGTAACTAAAGCTGCAGTCATCGCACCAAAGAAAAAATCCAACAGAATAGTTAATTTTTCTTTCTTCCATACAGGAAGGCTTGTTGCTGGATGAAAGTGGCAGCTCACCCAGCCACCCCTGGGGCCTTAACAGAAAGTCCTGGAAACATACAGAGGTTCCCAGCATCCTCTCTAGAGACCTGCTGCCCAGCCCCATGGGACTGCATCTCACTACAGTATCCAGGCTGCAGGCTGTTCCTTTGAACTGACCCAAATTCAAGCTTCTGAGGTTCCCCCATCCCAATTCAGCTTGAGGGCAGCATGGGCTTCTTCCTTCTGAGAGAAGATGTGGGATGGGATGTGGTAGCCAGGGAGCAATAACAAGTATGACAGAAATTTTAGCTTCAAGTAATTGGAACAAACAGTTCAATCCATTTTTGGTCATGTTTTGAAAGTGAAATGGAAGGGGTAACCTTTTGAGTTGAATTGTTTAAGAAAAATGAAAAATAATAAGAAAAGTACACTGTGTATACAAAAAAAAAAAAAAATCTCTAAAATTTGCCTGAGCAGAAGTATGCTAACAAGTGAAGAGTTCTCCAAATATGGACTCAATGCAAGGCGGAGGGGCATGAGCCAGGTCTCATGAGTAAACAAAATAAAAATACCAGAGGGAATGTTTTAATAGCTTCTTTTAATTCCCAGTTCAAATAGATTCCTTGCTCAATTTGTTCAAGTGAAGCCATGTTGATCTGGTAATTGTTATCAGTTTGCTTTGCTGAATGCACCAGGGCCTGATCCTGGGCTGTATTCTGGTGAACGTGCACCAGCAAAACTCCTGTGATGCCAGGATGATCACAGCTAACCCACACAACAACAGCAGCAAGCTGAAGGACCAGGACCATTCTTTCCAACAGGCTGTTTTGCAAATAAAACCTCTAACCACTGGAAAATCACTGCGCCTCCAACTACTGCGGAAACACAAGATTTAAAGCTTTGCTGAGACCATGCAAATCTCGTATGCTGAACATTTCCAGAAAAGCATATTAATCTAACAGCTAACGGAGTTTTGAAAAGAAATGTTGACAAGGTACTGAGCTGAGATTTGGGAATGTTCAGCTCCTGGCCTGGCTCTGTCCCTGGACCACAGCAATTTTAGACCTCTCTTTTCCTTGCAAATTGGCTCACTTTCTGCACCTGAACACTTGTTATGATGAAACTGTATAAAGTGCTTAGAGACCTACTAATAGTAGCAAATTTTACCACCACTGGTGAAGCCTAGGAATATCTGCCTTCTAGAAGTATCTCTGCTGCTGGATCACCAGATGCCTGCGTGCAGGTCATTGAACTTCACTGTTTCTCAGTGCAATTGCATCCCAGTTGGACTCAATGCATTTTACCCACTGTGCAGAGGACTAGTAATAATGAATTGCATTTGCAAAGTCCCTCAGAAGCATTAATTACTAACAAGATCATTTGAATCAGCACAAAGCATCAGGAAGTAGACCAGGTGCAGCTACAATTTGCGGTACAGATTCTCCTTTACATTACTGCCTCTTTTCTTAACTTTAGTGAATTTTAGTGACCAAAGCCTGACTGAAAAACTATTACTTGTGAACAGTAACACCACCTACAATTTTTAAACCTGATACCTTTCTTTTATCCTCAAACTGGCTGAACTTTCATTTTCAGTTAAATGACTACAGACAGCTATTATTTCTATCTGGCTCTGTGCCTAGTGTCCAGTTGTACAGAGGCATTGAGTTAGTAAACTCAGTGCCATTTCTTTGAGGTTTCTGAAGAAGGATTTGTGGAAAAGAAGAAAATTGGCCCAGTGCCATAAACTACTGCTTAAAACTCATAAATAATATCTTCTGCTGGACCTATAATTTAAGGAGGAAGATTAGCTATAGCAATATGAATTATATTTTTTTCTCCACCCCACTCTCATATCCTTTGCTCCTTCAGACACATTTGTACCAGGTGGACAGACAAGTTTTTAATGTGAGCAGGACTCTGGCTGAGATCTGAATTTTACCTCCAGAGCTGGATGAATGTGATCAATTTATCCCTTTCCTGCACTGATTTGTCTGCTGGCAAATCACCAAGCAATTCCCAGCTAAGAAAATGTCCCCGCAAGATGATATATAGGGTGAAATGGAAAGCAGTTCCTTCCTCAATATAGCTGCAGATGACGTAGTCAATGGCAGCCATTTTAGGTGGAGAATAAAATTCAGTCATGTAGAAGGCAGGCTTCCATTTTGTTTATATGTTCTGAAAAAGCTGTTACACTGGAAGCATTTTATTTGCATGGCCAACAAAAGCATTTTAAATGTTAAGTTCAGTCTTGTGGAAGGCAGAACTTCAATTTTTAATGCATCCTGAAAGAGGTCTTCCACTGAAAACACTGTACTTGCATATTCATAGTCAAGGGGCTACTGTGAAGAAACAGGGCAAGTAAGCTGAAGGTCCATGGGCTCGCTTCACAAATGGGATTTAGATTTGGCATTAGTCCCTCTAACTTGTGAATGCCCTGACCCTGGGGAGGATCAGAATGTTAAAGGTAGTGGTGGGGAAATTGAGGTGCCCATCAATGAGAAAATGTGGGCCTTCAGTCTGTGTCATCTATGTGTGTGACTCCAGGTGTTGGGAGGAAAGTATTTGTGCATATTCCAGTATTAAGTGGGGATTTTGAGGGTCTCAGCTGTGGCCCTCTGGTTGTAGCTGAGCATTTAAGACCTCAGTTCGTCTAAATCCCTTGTCTTCAACCTCCTCCGAGCTGACGTTCTTTGAGAAAAATGCCGAAGTTTGCCCTGGGTACAGATGAATAACTAGATCTAACTTTCTGGGAAGTCTGTTCAGTTTAGGACTGCTGAACTCAGCCACGAGATTACATGAAGAATGGGCATGAGATGGGAAAGGCGGCAGGTAATGCTTTCTGTCTGTCTTAGGGGGAGCTCAGAAGCCAATCCTTTCTTTAGTAGGGACTGCTGATTCGTTTTCAAGTGGTTGTGATTTTGCACATTTCTTTATTACAGAACAAATCTAATCCAGCAAGAACCACTGGGTATTGAAAGGATACTGGAAGAAAGGTGAGGGAATGATTTGACCTCTGACCAGGAAAAGAAAGAGTACTTGGGGTACTTCTGGCAGGAACAGCAAAGAAAAGAAGATCCCAACAATCTGAGAGCACTTTTTGCAGGGATCACAGTTTATGTTTTCTCACTTTGTTTTCTTTCCCCACTGTCTGGACAAGTGGGTTTGCCACCACAGTCTGCCTGAAGATCTGATCCTAGCAAGCCCAGTGGAAGCAGTGTGCCTCTCCCAGATGTCAGAAGCTGCTGAACAAGCACAAAAGAAAGCTAGGATGGTAGAGTCATGAGGACATGAGTCATGACTTTCTTTCAATCCTTATTTCAATTACTTCCTGCCCCTTAACAGGAAAATAGCGACCACAGAGTAAGTTCAGGAGCATCCATATACAGAAAGAAAGCTTGGAACACAACAGATATTTAAGAACTAGCTGTTGATTTAAAGAAATTACACATTATTTCTTGCATATTTGCTTATAAAATATCATAAAAGAAAACTCTATGTCAGCTTGCTAATTTAACTCAACACAATCGGTTCAATTACCTAGATTTGCATACTGTCCCAGTAAATCCTGTACTGCATTCCTTTTTCCAGATCCACCCCACTGGTGCTGACAGGGGAAGAACTGGTTCTTTGCTGTCTGTACTGTGAGGAATTCCTCACAGAGCTGAGGATTAAATGTGGCGGTTTTAAACAGATTGCTTTTTCTTTAAAGTGATGTTAGTTAAACAAAGCTATCGTTTCCTATCACAATATTTATGCTTGCTACTAGCTCTTCTGTCTCCAAGTTACTTGCTAGTGCAAGGTGGTGATCAGAAAGGAGGAAAGTCTGTGCTTTGGGCCTTTTTTATTTATGAAACACTGGAAGAAAGATTAAGTAGCATTAATTCATCTTACAATGTTTTCACAGCAGAAAAAAAAGTTGGCAAAAAGTATATTATACAAGCTCAGTCAGCCAGCTCCCAGGGTTGTACTGCTATTTGCCCTGGGCCAATTATATTTTACATGATCAACACACCCAATAATTAAATAATGAATTGGTTTCTTTTGGAAACTCTATAAAACGTCATGGACCAGAGAATATTTATCTTGCCTCTGTGATTCCCGCTGAAGAAACATCTGGTTCTTTTTTCTTCAATCAACATGAAGCCTGAAGGGGCCCAAATTCAAAAGCAATTATATTTTATGTCATTTATGTGCATTACAGGCTGACAAATTTAACTTGTTGGAATATGTGATCCCACCCTCCCTATGCAATTTGTGTTGATCGCATTTCAGACAGCCATAGAAAAAGCTGTTGCAGCTTGATAAAAGTTGTTGATCTATCAACTCCTATAACTTCATTGCCAGAGTTTACAATAACGAGGTACTTGTTCTAACATAAAAGCTGCCGCTTGACTGTGCTTCCCTTCCACAGGGATTACTGGCAGGGAAACTCCCAGGAAAGGTCTCTTTGTACACACCTTGTAGCAGGTCCTTCAAGAGCTTTCAGCCTTCATGTGATTTTAAGAGTAGCACACTTGTTTCCTTTGAAAAAAACTCTTACTTTGAAAACGATAGAAAACGTCCATGAAAACAGACCACAGATGTAAATTCTGGGTGATATAACTTTCCATTTCTCATAGAAGGCCTACACTGATCCTAAAGTTTTGATGTTTCAGACACTGTGTTATACAGAGCAGTGCTACCTATAATGCTTGCCAATAAGCATCAAGGCAGGTGTTTTTGAGCCCATTACCTCCACATGCTGCCATCTTAGCAAAGCTCCAAAGCTAAGCTGGTGAGCAGACCATGAGGTACCTTGGAGGTCACAGTGAGGGGTGCTGGCTATTTAGTAAATGCTAATATTTCTTGCATTTGAATCAAAATCCCTTGTATTGTGCTAGGAAGCTTAAATCGCACCATGACAATGCTCTCAGTAACGTTTGACGTGGGTGGATTAAATGTGAGGCTGCTAGTATCATCTCTGAGAAGAATAGAATAACAAATGAACTTACAGCTTCTGTAAGTATTGTCATGAATTCAAAAAGGACAGGCTTAGCTTACACCAATTTGTGCAGTTGATCTCAAAACTCGTAAGATTCAACAACAACAACAAAAGAATAATACATGTTGGGTGAGCCATTTGGATTACTCCATCATTACTAAGCTTTTCTACCAGCTCATCAGAAACTAACTTAAAAATGTTAACACCTTTGACAATGTGCTGGGCTGTGAAACAATGCAGCCAGAGCTTGCCACCATGTAAAAAGGATGTCATGGCTGCTTTGATGAGAATTGGAAAAAAACACCTTATGACTCATTTTATGAGTCTTATGAGTCAGTTCCAGCACGGGCAATTACATTTGCCAATGTAATACCCATTTTCGGTTTCTGTTGAGTCTTTCTTTCCCTTCTAGTATCTTCTACTGTTTTACTGTAGACGGGATAAAGTGTTGGGGAAGATGTGGAGGTGGAGCTGCATTCAGGTTAATGTGTAAATTGGTTTCTTAGCTTTGGACTTCTTGTCTACCTTTCTTCTTCTCCATGCATATATATTCTGATAACTTACGTTTACTAAGAAATCCCTGTGATTTTGCTACAGCTACACCTCCCTAATGCAAATTACATGCAGATGAATGGTATGTAGCTAGGCCTCACTTGGAAAAAAAAAACCTGCATGGCTTGGTTGCTCCTGCTCTCTTCCCTTCCTCATACACTCTGAACATGCCACTACTACTGTCTCTTCCCTTTTCCCTGGGATGCTCACCACCTCCCTTCCACTCTTAAGAGATCTGCAGTCTGCTCAGACAGCTCTAGAGCTGAGCCAGACCACATGTACCCAGCCAGACCACAGTGACACCCTCTGGAGCTGCTTGGACGAGTTGGCACCCTGATCCCCCTCAGGGAGCTGTAGGCAATACCCAGGCTCATCCCAGCAGCAGCTCCTGCCCTGTGCCCCCACTGGAATGTGCTCATACTTCCCTAGTGAGCAGCCTCACCACTTGGAAACTGCTTTGCTAGTGAATAACTGGAGATGAGACTTGCCCAATGACCTTGGCCATCTCCACCTACTTGCAGCTGCATGGCTATACATCAGCTCACGGCATCATATAGCTAGACCACAGTGCTCCTTGTTTCCAGCTTCTAAACTGTATTAAAAGGCAGCTAAAAATACCTTAAATATTTTCCTAATGTTCCCTTTCCATGTAAACAACTGCTGTGGGAGGAAGTGGCTTGTACATTTTTGTCTGGTAGGGGTGGTTTACACTGAGAAAATGTTTAAGAGTGGCTATAAAAGACCATACTATCTGATGAACAAATCAACTGCCAAATTTGTGTTAAAAAATAAAAAATAAATAGGCCTTGTATAGCTGCTCAAGTTCAGAAAGCTTCTTGAACTGCATAAGTAACTTTCAGGCCATTCTATAACTAGAAAACTGATGAATGGTTGTTTTCATAAATGTTCCCTCACAGGCCTACAGAAACAGGATGTGTTGACAAGCGGGAACTTCTGCTTGAGCTAAAACTTTGGCAAGAGTTTTCTTCTGGAAGTCAGGGCAGCAACACTACTCCAACCCTGTCAGAAGATGCAAAACATTCACTGGTCCAGTCTACCCCTCCTGACATATTTGTAATGTCACAAAAGCATCATAGGCGCTGTGTCAGGGAATCACCAAGGGAGGTAAACGTCGCACAGCCACCATTCCCAGCTACAGCATCTGCCCAGCATCTTTGCCTGAAAAAAACAGTACTGCACATCTTGTGGTTAAGCTGCATTCCCAACGCGTGTTGCACTACTTGTGATTTTCTGCAAAAACTTTTCAAGCACACTAACACATAGTTCTTGTTGACTGTCTGAAGCAAGAGAGACTGTCTGCCAGGCTGGCATATATGCCCTCAAGTGCTGACTGATATTGTAATGCCTGAGTCAGTATTGAGCCACTACCCTAGCATAATGCTAGGAGGGCTGGATATGTCTTGATTTGGAACAGGCACAAGATTATGAGTACTTCATTCTGTCACCCTCCTCCCAACAATGGTAATTAGAAGTCCTGTGGTATTTTTTCACAAGAAAAGAGCTGTTAGCTTAAGCTGTCCTCACCAAAATTCCACTTCAGGTCATTTCCTTTGCCTTCCCACACTCATTGCTTCTTTAATTTAAATTTTACATTCATTGTCCTAAGCTATGTAGTGTTACTTTTATCTGACCTAATTAAATGGTGACTCCATTGCAATGGATAATTAAGAAGCCTGTTTTCAGAACTAGGATCAAAGCAGTTTCATCTTCCGTGCATGTTCAGACCAGTTCACAGAGTAAGCAATGTAGTAATTGGGCCTGATTTCATTCAGCAATCATTTAAGTTGTCAGTTTGTTGCAAAATTCTCAAAGGTTACCATGATATTGCAATATTGTAGTTTCAGGAGAGGTATGTGCACAGGTAAGAGCTCAAGCAATAATTATCTCTTGAGGGCCTCAGCCCTCACTGCTCATACATGACAGTGGGGACTGATGGGATCTCTGCGCTTTCAAAATCAATCCCAATGTATCTCAAGCTGGTCCTTCCAAAGCAGAAATAATTTCTGATATTTATTTTCTTGAAAATACACAAGTTTTTCCAGTAAGCTATTATTGTAAAGCAGAATGAGTGAGGCAGTCCTCTGCATAGAGAAGGTGCAGCAACAGTAACAAAGGCAACTTGTCCAGGCAGCTCATTAAGCTAACATTCATATCACCTTTGGAGTACTTCTTCTCTCACCCTTGTGCCCTGTGTTTCAGTCAGTCCCATTTAAGACTGAAAGACTATAAAATAATCACAGCAAATGCTTAAAATAATGCAGAACTCTGTTTTACAGCCAGTCACATTTCCTGTAACCATTCTGTATCAGCCAGAACTTTTGCTAATGCTAATTCATAATATAGGCAAAACACAAGATCCTTCATTGAAATCAATGGCCACATGTTTCTTGATTTTAATGAGATGATGTGTCTATTCAAAATAATATCAGAGAGAGAGAAAGATTTTTTTTTTCATGTAGGACCTTGACTTTACAAGGTTCTTGACACTACTCATCTATTCTGCTATATTTAGCTCCTCAGGTGGAGTCATTATTCTGGAAAAATGTCAGGCCTATTTCAGCATAGCACGTTTGCAGAAGAAGCTTTTCCAGAACAGCTCTGCCAGGGAACTTCTCCACATTTGCTGGTATAATGTCAAAGTGACTGAAAATCTCAGTCATTTAGTGGTTTTGGGAGCCCATCAGAAACAAGCAGCTCCCTTGTTCCTGGTCCCACTAGACACTTGTTGGCAGCTAGGCTAGCTGTACGCAGGCACTTGCTGAACTATTTTAAGCATCTCAGTAGGGATTCCTAGACTAAACTTTTGAACCACAGTGACAATTTAGGTGGGAAAAGCTTGTCCTAGTGATGCCTGTGTTGTAACTGTTCTACGCAGAGGACGCAAGACTCCACAAAATACAAAGCTATTCCCAATGGAAAATATCTCCTTCCACACCAGTCTAAAGTATATAATCCATTTTTGTCCTAAAAATTGGTCTCCATTATTGCCATAAAATTCTTACTTTACTTATTCTAACACCTATCAAAAGTAAAAGAAATCAGAAAGATCTATTATCCTGTTCTGCAAAGAAAGAACTTAGAGACATAGTAAGGCTCTAGACAGACAGCTTCTTCCCGATTTGGATGTTGTTTAACATCCTGGATGTTATCTCAGGTGCTCAAACACACTAAACTACTAAGTTACTACTGGATGATGGGTTGTTCACACCTCCTATGGCATTAAAGCTCAGTCACACTATCAGAAAACACTTCTTAAAGCTCTATAATTTTAATTTTGCCTATTCCAGGCTAAGAAGTGCTCACAGAAACTAATCAGGGTAGTAATAGTGGCACAGAGAAAAAGTGAACAGGTGAATGATACAAGCTGTTAAAGCGCAGTTGTTTGCTAAATTAATCTCTGTCCATGGCATAATGGTAGACTTTCAATAAATTTAGCTGGTTAAATCTTGCATCATTTCCTCTGTGAATGATGAAGTCTCTATCCCATCTCCTGTTGGTTACTAGTCCTTACACAATTTGAAGGCACACAGGGTGTCTATGTTTTTCCCAGAAAATCTGCTAAGTATCTGAAAGTCTGCTTTATACTTGCTTAGGACTTCCAAGCTTTCACAGCAGCAAATAGCCAGTCCCATTATGGGATTGAGGACTAAAGGACACCTCCTTACCCTGCCCATCAAGGTTTGAATTGGAATGGCATATTGGAGCACTCCGCTCGGATTAAGCCTTCCCACACAACACCAAGGGAAGTTCAAAAGAAAACCCTGTCTGACCTTTCCCCAAACACCCCATAACTCAGTGGTTAGGGGAATCCACCAGGGCCTTACTAGGTTCAGATTTAATTCTATACTCTGTTTGTGAAGACTGGAACACACATCTCCCATTGTGAATTCTCTAGCCATGGGACCATATTGTATACACAAGGAGGGCTGTTGCAAACCTCTTTTGAAGCAGTTCCAGTGCACTCAGCCTAATGAAGCACTCATTGGCCACAGAGAATACAAGTGAGAGAATAAGCATGACTCCATTGCCTTGTGATTAGAACATTCCCCAAGGGAGGAGACATAAGTTTTGTCCCTGCTCTAATGGCTATTAAATGCTATATCATTAGATTATACCATATTATATCAATATACTTTATATTACATCTACATGCATGTATGTAAAGAAAATGTAAAAAAGTCATTAATGTGGGATCTGGGACTCAGATTTCTTCCGCTAAACTCGTCTTCAGGGGGTGCTATAGTTGCTGGACTATGAAGTCATACTTATTCTCTCACTCTCACTTTCTCTGGCCAATTAACATTTAATTATTCCAGCCAAAGTGAAACATTATTGATAGGATTTCAGGCCCTGCAGTCTCCTGTAACCTGGTGGTTAGAGCTCCATGGATTGAGTGCCTCTGGGTCAATGAGAGATGGTATTCTCACTACCATGGCAGTACCTGCCCGACAGCCTTGCAATGTGAGCTGAAATTTGTGGTTCCCATACTCAGACACCTAAGCCTCCTCCCATGGTATATGGGCAGTACTGAACAGGCCATCTAGGAACTTAATGCAAAACTGTAGATGCCATTACATTGAATTAACATTGGATGCTATGTTGCCTGAGGTCTTTTCTGCACCCAACTCAAAGCTACCTGCTAAAGGCCACTCTATTAAGCCAAGCAAAGTCCTAAATTCTGGCCCATAGTTTCTTCTTTTTCTTTGATTTCTCAAGTTAGGCAGATCTGTGTCTAGCTAATAAGCAGATGGGTGAGTTCAGAGGAAAATTGAAGTGATAATGTTGCTAGGAGTTTCAAAATTATTTCATAGGGGTTGCAATGTTTTAGGGAGGGGTATCCGTAATCATGCAGCTTATGAATCATGACAGACATTACAAGGTTGTCAGTCTGAAAACTATCCAGTCGTTGACCTTGTTTTATGGACATACACAGGTGAGCCAGGAACAACTGAATACAGGTGGACTAGTTATTATGCATTTGTGATAGTTACGAAGCGCAGAACAAATGAGTGTGGCTTTAAAATAAATGACTTGTATGACGAAGGCCATGCAAGATGAACATAAAAGTCAAGAGAACAAAACCAGACTTCAAGTCAAGTATGCAGAACTAAAGGCAAGGTCTATTTATCAGCCAGTAGTGCACTGCAATAGAATATGAAGGCACCCCATCAGTGCTAGCTTCAGCTTAAAAATTATCCTGCCATGTTGCAGGACTAGAGGTGGTAAAACATGACCATTGATATATTTCTGGTGTTACCAAAAGCAGAGTAAGGGGTACACATGACTATTCTCTAAAATCTGCAGCTTTTATTTCTTTGTACCTACTTTGTTTTAGTTGAGAGAGACTGTATCAAAAGGTTCACACCTTTTGGAGGTTTTGGGACGTCTAGCATGTAAGTGATTGGGATGGGATATAGGGCATTATAGCAAGCACCTAGGCCAGATGCTGTAGTAGATAGATTGTAGATGTCCATTACCAGAAAGAAAGAACGGAGGCTGCTCCTAGTATCTAGTATCTGGTATCCAGACCAGACGGACAACATTAGAAGCAGGGATGAACACTGGTCACTCTCTGAAAACATAAAACTTTTGGGGGTCTGGCCACAAGGTCTCTTCAAACAGACAGTGTAACTTCCCTTAAAAACTGTAATAATGAGGTCTTGAACAAACTGCAGCTAAGGCAACGGCTACTTGTATTTCCCTTAGCTTAGATACCACACACTTTTCTATTTCATTTCTAAACTATGTGAGAGCTAGGAATCAGCCCTGCTATGAATACAATCTAACAAAGAGGTGTCTGTTTTCTTATGGGGGAAAACATGTCTTTCTACATCCTTCATGGTTAATGTTAACAACACTGCCTAAAGCCAATAAGGATCTATAGGTAGATAGACAGCTAGAGAGGGAGATATCTTTTGTAATTAAACATGACTACTTAAAACTTCAATTTTTGCAACAACTCTTACAAAAAATTCTCAATCCATTGTTTAATACGGGCTTCTGAATATTGCTTATTTTTCAAAATGTAAAAAAAGATTTCAAAATCTCAAACTATCTCTGTGCTTAGAGGATAATACTGTTTTCTCACTTCAGAGAATGTTGATCTCTAGAACATTTTTCATTACACGTAGGCTGAGTTAGACTTGATGATGCTGCTTCTAACACCTGTAAATCAAAGCAAAGATGCGCAGGGCTGTGCTGCCCTGACACCTCATCTCTTCTCTGCCTGCCACATTTTCACCTGCTCGCTGTGTGAACACTGGTGGGTTGTTGACAACACAGCTGGTTGCAAACTCAGGGCTAATCTGAGCTGGTCAGAGATTCTGTGTCCTTTGAGCACTGGTTTGTCTCCTGGTTCTGGGTCACTTCTCTGGTCCTGACCCTGCACTGAGGCTGCAAGGATTTCAGTTCTGGACGAAGCCTGAATTGTCATTGAATCTACATCCCCTTATACAACTTACTTGTAGAAGTATGTGAAACATACATTTTATTAAAAGTATTATAAACCAAAATTTAATAAAACCTCTCCTCTCTTTCAGAAATTACTTTAAAATATCATCATATACTAAAAACTTACTCACTTTCACCTAATACAACTATTCATACACTAAAAATACTGGAATATAGCACTCAAATAAAATAGGTCTTTTTAACTGGATAAAATCAACTGTCTGACCTAACCTGAAGTCATCATGGTGAGAAGCCTTTCTTTCTTGTGAATACGCCGTGGAGGAATTGTGAGAACTTCACAAATACCTTCCCTCCTTCTCTCTCAGGCACACATATATAAATACACATACGCCCCACTTCACTTTTGTTTAAATGCAAATTTTATGGTGATTTAGGCTACAGAACTCATAACCCTAACCACTATGAAATGGGAGTTTGACATTCTGCCCCCTGTCCAGCCAATGCATTATTTTTTATTACAGCATAAACTTACCACACCCTTCGCCAAAATAATTCTATGCATACCTTGTTTAAAAATCTGCTGTGTTTATCTCATAAGGATATATCACAGGCTGATAAACTGCTTTCAAAAGTCTTCCTACAGCCTTCTTTCACCTTGCAGATATAGCACAACATTTCACAATCCCTTCTCTTACACTATGGCCATGCATTCAGAGATCTGCTTGTAGGGGCAAACAGCTTATTTTACTCCCTCTATATACGAACTCTTTAATTTCTTCATGCAGAAAGGAAAAAATCTTGTCCTGAGTACAGTGGGACTCTTTAATGCAGAAACATCTGTCTACCAGAATTTAAATCAAGAACAAAGCTCATTTATTGCAAGTTTTACCAACACTAGCAGCAAGCATATACTATGCTTCCTGTCAGTATGATCTTTATCTTCAAGTAAGAGAACAGCAAAACAAGAAAAGAACAAATACAAGTTCCTAGAAGAGAGCACAGCATGTCCTGCTTCTGCAACATGTTACAAGAATAGCCAGAATAAAAAGCCTTAAAGAAAGACATCATAAAGGCAGATCCGAGGGTAAGAGCTGACAAAGATAAAGAGAACAGAAAATTAAGCTTACCACACCCTCTAAAACATTGATTTATCTCTTTCAACAGCAGTTTTGTGACTTCCAGGAAGCTTTATTCCATTGTTTTGTGGTAAACATCAACCTCATCACAGCTCAATATCACTAGAAGATCTGTTGTTCTGGTGATTGTTGCCATTGTGTAGGAAAACAAATAGGGAACTGAGGAAACCAGGACCTGGATCTATGCGGTCTCCGAAACAGAAGACAAGTGTTGAAGGGAAGTAAAGAAAAAGGTAGAGACACAAAAAGCCAAAAAGTGTAACAAAAATCCCAAACACACAGGCAAGAAAAGGGGAAGCAGATAAGAGAAAAAGACCTACACATATAAAGCTAATCTCCAAATCTGAATTTTCCTTTTTTACCATGTTTTCGGTAGTGGAAGGTTTTTTTACTGGTAGTTTTCTTTCAAACAGAAGGTGCTCCATGTTCAGTCTGACAGAGTATTGTTTTAATACTGTGCTTTAACAGAGGGAGATGCACTTGAGTAACAAA
Source organism: Psittacus erithacus (assembly GCA_009867235.2). Classification (NCBI taxonomy): domain Eukaryota; kingdom Metazoa; phylum Chordata; class Aves; order Psittaciformes; family Psittacidae; genus Psittacus; species Psittacus erithacus. Next base: position 39,557 of record WYDI02041643.1, read on the forward strand.
AGGCTATGTTATTAGCTCAATTAGGAGACAAAAGACAAGAAGCTAAAACAATATAAAAGTGCCTGCCAAGGCATGTCCTGCTGTGGTTAATGCTTCTTTATTTGCAAATATACACAAACCTCTGTGTACAATGATGCTCATGAGTACCTAATGTACAGAAGCTCTACTTGCCAAGGCCACCTAATCTGACATCTGGTTCCTCATTTTCAATATTAGAGTGCAAGATCCAATACTCCCTCCTGGAAGCTCTCTTCATCTGAGAGAAGTCACACTGAAGTTGTCACCCTCTCTTCTCTCATACCTGTGTAAACTCACTGAGATTTATCCTGTTTATGACAGAATCTGACTTTATATACCCTCAAAGCAATTAACACAAACCTTCTATAGCTGGAGGGTCTGAGGGAGGAAATGTGTGCACAAGACAAGGCTCCTAAGTAACCTTATTTCCAGAAGTACCACCAACTCAAAATTGCTCTTCACCACAAACTGTTTGGCAGTTCTGGAAAAAACCCTACATTTTTAAGTGTCAAATTATACATTCAGGACACTAAGTTCAGGATGCTCTTCTTCTGGATCTTGAGCCAGTGAATACTAAATTCTACCTGTGATTATAGCACTGCAGCCCCTTGGTCTTGGGAGGCACATAATTCAACTGCATGTGCTGAGCACAGAATCGTAGAATAGTTAGGGTTAGAAAGGGCCTTAAGATCATCTAGTCCCAACCCCCCTTCCATGGGTAGGGACAACTCACACTAAACCACGTCACCCAAGGCTCTGTCCAACCTGGCCTTGAACACCGCCTGGGATGGAGCATTCACAACTTCCCTGGGCAACCCAT
>WYDI02041646.1:0-27302 GCA_009867235.2 Psittacus erithacus
TGTCCCTGCCCATGGCAGGGGGCTTGGAACTAGATGATCTTAAGGTCCTTTCCAACCCTAACTATTCTATGATTCTACGATCTTTGTTGATTCCACAGGTATTCATCTTAATTTTACTGGATTCTTCAAGTCACTGGGCTCAAGCTCAGTATAGTCATGCAAACATACTGAGAATCAACAATGAAGTGTTATAATCCTGAACCATCACCAAGTCCCTCACAGCAATGTAAAGCATTTGTTATTATGGAAAAAACCGAACCAAACAAACAAAAAAAACCAAACCAAACCAAAACAAAAAGCAGAAACAAAACCAAAAAATGGGTAAATAACAATGATTGGCTTGAACTTGCTTGTTCATAGAGTCATAGAGTTAGCATGGCTTGCAGAGAAAAGGAGTTTGTACACATTTGTGCAGCAGAAAGGTATGGATGAAAGCCGTATAAAGTTTTCTTAAACCATTTTTCTGTTTTCTGTGTTCGCAGTGCAATGAAGAGGAAACAAAACTGTAAAGAATTGTAACTAAAATAACTTGATATGCAGAAGGTAAAACAATATGAGCCCTACTTGCATTAGAGAAGAATGTTATCAGAAATAAAATAGATAATATCAAAACATCATCTGAGACAATATTATGCAATTAAAAATTCATAAATATTCCATTATTCGTACAAATGTATAGACTTTCAGGTTAAATTTGGCATGGGTTATGGATACATTTTTTCCTCTGAAAAATGAAGAACCTAAATGCTGAAAAAAAATTGGAAACTTACCTTCCTGTAACAGAAATTTTGAAGGTCTATGGCAGTAGATGCAGGTAAAATGCTGTGATTTCGCAGGGGGGTTTATTATATGCAATATAATATTCTTTGAATAAATTAATTTACATATTATACATATTATATTATGTATAACACATTGAAGTGGATTTCAAATAAAGAATAATCTTTTTCTTTATTAAATATTGATTGCTACCATATGATCCAGAAATTATCCAGGCACCAAAGCATTCAGTTTATACTGTAAAGTTTACTACCAGAGCAGTAAACCTGATGATCATGTCTTTACAGACAATATCCTCTCCTGTATTTTATCTTCTACTGCATTTCCTCCTCTATGAAATGTGAGGTCCATAAGCAAATCCAGTCCAAAAGATGTTCAGTATGTTCAGTATTTCCAGTTTTCCCTGAATTAAAATGCTCACACTGATGGCTTCAGGGCAGAAAGTGTTTTCTAACTTGGTTCTATTTCAGAATGTGAATGATTAACTAGATGTTGTTGCATTCTAATTGCTATAGTAAGTGCCCATGTTGTTGCTTAGGATTTTTTTATTATTTCAAATAATATGTTCAAGTAATTGTCCAGTATTTTTTGTTGTTTTTAAAGTTTTAAAATTTCAAAGTCTTTTTTTTCATATTTGTAAAGAGGTGACATAAAATTAACATAAGTATATATATAGTACTTAACATTTTAATTTCTTTCTGTTGGCATAATATAGGAAATATGCTTTTATTTTGATATGTCTCCAATTGTATGTTAAAATAAGCACATCCATAGTTTATATTCTAAACTACTCTGTTTAATTTATATTCATTTTCAGCACACATCATGTACTGTAAGATAGAGCAATCTCTATCCTCACTAATGAGGATGAACATTTCCATACTTGTTATTGATAAATAAAAAGTCTGAGAGTGGGTACTTTGGGGGAAAAATAACCTGTGGTGTGATAAAGAATATATTAAAAAAATGGAAATATTGGGCCCTAATTTCATCCTGAAATGAGTAATACAGTATATCAGAACTTCAGAAATCAGATCATAAAAAGGTTTTGACCAAAAAATTACCTTGGAATATGTATGTTACCATGGATACCTGGTTACTAAGGTTACAACCAGACCTGTAAAATAATATGGGTCATGACACACTTGATAACTTAGAATCACAGTAGGAATCTACAGTTCTTTGATTTGAACAAAGATTTTTCTTCTTTGACTACCACTCTAGTCTTTCTACTATTATTCTTTTCGCAGTGGTTAGCTTTTAAAAAAGAATGCATTTATAGGGATGCATTTAAATGTGTTATCTAAAACTCCCATTTGTTATAACGAATTCAACCATTAAAGAAAATTGTACAGTCAAAAAAATTATGTAGTTCCTTGATACAGCCTGGGCCATGAAGAAAAACACTGAGGTTAGAAACTCAAGAGTGACAAGCCCAAAAAGAAGGCATAAACACAAGGAAAACACCTTCTCTCCACGGTTTCATTTCCTTCTGAAAAATTCATTTTCCACCCTTTTCTCTTAAAGTGTAAAAGAAAAAGGGGTCCAGATGCGTATTTTAAGGTTTCTTAAGTATTTCATGCCACAAAGTTTACAAAATTATAGAATATAAGCATGTTTTACCCCACCACTTATCCTTTGAAGAAAATGGAACAGATGCAGAAAGACAATTATGACTAGATAGCAGAGTTTGCCATTAACTCTCTTAGACATGAAGGTAGATGGTATCAGATTGGCTCTGATGTCAGAAGGGCTCTGCTGCGGGTCCTAAACCCACTTTTATTAACACCTGTCAATTTAAAAAAGATTCTATGTCTCTCCAATCTTAAGGTTTCTAGGGTCAAGCAGTAGTTTTATCATTACTTACACAAGGAAGTGCGTGCATGGATGTCCATGCATGGGTTCTTTCAAAGCTAAAGATCTGATGCTCACATATCTCAAGGAGGAAAGTAAGGTTCCTCTTAGTTAACTACATTTGATCAATGTTTATCATAACAAAGGAAAAAAAAAAGAAAAAATTGTATAGAGTTATTTTTAGAGCAAACAGTTTAAAAACAAGAATAGGAGTCTGATCAGCTACCTAAAGTGTGAGAAAAACCTGAAAACATCATCCGTATTTGAAAAACTTCGCATTTGAGCTACAGGAGTTCAAATTGTTCACTTTTAGAAGTCCTTTATAAAGTCTGAGCAAATGTAAGGTCAATTTATTAAAGTGAATTGGAATTTATTAAATATTCTTAATCATAATTAAGCCTTAAATGACACATAAGATTAATTCAACTCGCAAGAAAACACGCTAAATTGCTGTATACCACAGCTTGAATATTTAAATATTGGTAGCTTGAAATTTTATGGAACATAAAAGAATAATTTTCTGGGACAATAAGTATAATATAGCCTTAATAACAGGTATAGAGAAATAAAACATGCAAAATAACAACTAAGCAAATTAACATATCCTGTATGGAAAATAAACTCAATATTCTAATCCCAGGAAAAGGGAAAAAAAAAAAGCCATAGAAAAAAGTAAATTTGACGCTTTTAAAAAATATTAAACTTAAATGGGAATATGATGGGAATTTCAATCTGAGCATTGGCTCCTGCTGTATAGCATGCTCAGCTCTGAAGCAGAAATCAATTTCTCTTTATTTTAGACTTGTTACTTAAGAAGTGAATAAAGTTATTCAGAAATGTCTTAACAATCAGAACTCTGTGGAAAAGAATCTGTTAGGAGACTGACCCTTTAATGCCTTAAAAAGAGAAAATATCTGTCTTATAGCTGTGATTCAGTTTCCAAAAAAAAAAAAAAATAAAAAATCTGTCAAAATGTAAATTTCTATTAAACAAAGTTACCGAAAAGGTCATAAACAAAGTAATTATTGTTTTTTTCTTTCTCTGAATTCAGGCTGACAGTTTTCAGAAATTACTTGTCTTCATTTGAAATCTATTCATGGAGTCTCATGTCCAGTTCTGCCAGAAGATGAAGTATAACAGAAGTCATAAAATGTATTGTACTCCCAGCTCCTCTGAAAGCTGCCTGTGTGACCCAAGCAAAGTGCAACTTTTTCCATGCCTCTCTTTACCAGCGAGAACTGTAGAACTGAAAGAAAAACAAAAGCTGTTTCCAGCTTCACATGAACTCTGGCAATAATCCCACACACAAATGGAAATCTATGGGCAGCTGGATCGTGCTTCGGATGGCACCTGCGGAGTAGACATCTGCTGATGGCAGGACTCATCAGCAACTCAGACACGTATCTCAGATGGAGTCATTTGTGTTGTAAACACCTAAAATTTGGTGACATTAGTCACAAAGTTCCTATCACATATTGCTCACATGCAGGGTGACTTCAAAGGCTTTCTTGCTTGCTTTCTTAGAGACAAACCATTTATTTAATTTCATTTATGCATTTAACTATGAAAAAGTGAAGATTTGAAGTAGTTTAATTTTTAAGAAGAGTGAAAATTCCTCCTTGTAGGAAGAAGAGTTCATTTTTGCAGGAAAGACCTCCAGCAAATTTGACCAAACTTGCTCCATAGGTTATACATAACATACTGTGTTTTGGTTTCTGCTCATGCAGATTCTGATATATATTTTGATAAAACAGTAGAAAAGTAATGCAATGATCTACATCCTACGAAATAATCAATCTTTTGTACACATACAAAATTTTTAAAAAACTTGCCATTCAGAAACCTCTATTGACATGTCACATCAAAGCTGTCTATAATTCATATAGCTAAACTTGCATCAGGTGGCACTAGGACACTATAAAAATAGTGAACTGACCTCTTCAAAAAGTAATTGTAACTTCCACAACATGAGTAAAAACTGGTTACTTCAAAAAGAGTAGGCAAGCAGAATTAACAACTAATCAATTTTTAAGACGAATATTTTTCAGTGCACGCATTTCCTGTCTGTAAAACAGTCAGCTTTTAAAATATGCCATGGAAATCTGCCAAGTAATATTATTACGGCGATTCAGAAGGTGCTTTCAGGAGTATACAAGCTACTAAGCTGTAAGAATAGCCTGGGATCCATATTTACTGCATCCTCAGTCATCAAATTCTCATGTCTTGATACAGCAAGAAATAAAACCATGAAACTTGAAAAATGCCCTGAATATAGACAAATCTGAAAAGACAGATATATGAAGGATAATAAATTAGATACCACAGAGATTAATGAGGTAGATTGGAGTAATCCATTATCTTCATCAAAAAACTTGCTTAAGATTTTTTACACTGTGTGTCCTAACGCTGAAATCCTAACTTTTACAATCCTATATTATCTGTATAGTAATGCCTGAGGGAAGAGGTAAAAGAATTGAAGTAATCAAATTTGGACTGTCAGTGTTATTTAACTGATATGTTTCCCATATGCCTCAGCATCTTTTGTTTTCTTCCATTTAACCTCACATCAGACTTTTGTATTTTCCTTCTTAATACAATGGCAGGGTAGGACTAAAAGAAGGCCAGCTTGCAAACAAATTATAGATATTACTAGCAGGACTGGCTTTTGTGCAGTTTTCCCAGTACTGATCAAATTTGGCAGTGGAATTGACAAACAGAAAAAAATCCTCTTAGGACAAAAAATTTCAGACATCAGTTCCTATCCAGAGGGGATAATAAAATTGCCAAAGTATTGAGCCTGGCTTTGAGATTAACAGCTGACAAAAAGGAAAGAAGGATAATCCATAGTGTTAAAGATAGGAGGGCTAATATGCAGCATAAGATACTGCACGAAAAATCTGTGTTGATGCATTTGGACTGTTATTTAAAGCTACACTGAATGGTCAAAACAATGCTATGTGTACACAGGCAAAAACAGAAATAGGGGGAAGAATGGCAACATCCTTCAACCATGCCCCACATTGAAATGGAAGGGGCTACTTTTCCTCTTGAAGTGCCAATACAACATGCCAAAAACCTGGAATATAACTATGTGATTCTTATAATTCAAATACTTGAGTCAGATAACTTTAGGTCATATGAGATGTGGTACAATAAGCAGCAGATTTATTCGTATTTGGTGGTTCTCTTGTTCCACCTTGATTTCATAGTAATAGCTCTGAACCTTGCCCAGATGCTTTGATCGCTCATAGGTTTCTTATGAGTGGACAAAATTCCATGGGCATGACAGTGTATGTCAGATACCCATTTAAGTTTTGTTTTGGAGGAGCAAGGGGTTTTATTCTCCACTTCTGTTTTTTCCATCTGGCATTCAATATTTTAATATCCACAGAAGGTAACCGCTGGTTTGCAAATAATATGTCAAAATTAATCTATTTTCCCTAATTCAACATTTAATGTAATCATGATCAGAAATACACAGCTAATACATTAAGTGGTAAAGAACTCAACTGCTTTGGCACTCTTGATTAAATCAAAGTTTATGTTTCAAACTTTGGTAAATGCAACATTCCCTTATGCCAAGCCTAGCTTAACGTGATTTAACAAAACTAAATTACAGAAGTAGTTTACAGTGCCCCTCAAAATGTTATCATTAACAAAGTATAAAGCTCTGAAATTTGCCAAATATCTTAGTGGTGCTTGGATAATGTGACCTACTTTCTGCTGATCAGAGATCGTCATGATGCAAAATGTGCCCTTAAGCATAAGTAAATTCTAAATATCTAACATTTAGCAAGAAATATCCTTGCAGCAATGATTTCACATGCAAAATAGTTCTACTTTAAAAGAATCATAATCCTACAAACATATGGTAATTCAAAGCCAAGCACAAAACAGGAGTAAAAATTGCATAATCAAAACAAGGCATAAAAGCCTTTTACTTGACCCTGAAAAAAGACAGTACATGATTGTATGAGAGGAGCTGAGCTAATGTTGAAATTTTCCGCTCACCAATATCTGGTGCATAAGAACAATAGCAAAAGTTAATTCTAGAGTACTGATTTGAGCTACTACAGAGGATTACCTTCATGACTTTTAGGTAATATATTCATATGTTTGGAATGTCTTCTCAAAATTTAATCTGAAATTGGAGTAATAGTGTATTACCGATGGACCAAAATCTAGTACTCCAGTGTTTTGCCTCTCTCTTAACACCATTTGTCTTTTAAGAAGTGAAATGCTATCAGTCCAAAAAGGTAGTTTTCTACAGAGATAATAGATGCAGCATGAGGTGATAAAAATACTGTCAATAATATTATAATACAAGTTAAACATCCTGATGCACCATGGTAATGAAAGCTTATGAAGTTTGCAAATACACACGCACACATAAAGCAATAAATAACACAATGCTGAAATAAATACATGGAGATTAAATGGATGCCAAATTTCCTCTTTCCACAATTTAAGTCGTCACCAATGAAATGAAATCTGGGAGAAGCATGGCACTGCTATGGACTAATGTCAATATTTTTTAAAACAAATGTTTAACATTAAACGCAACTAGACCAATTCATTATGACAATATAACCTGTGCTCATGAAGGTAAGCGGCACAGAAACGAGGTACTGAACTTTGTCCTCTATCAAAGTAGGTTGGATTAGAATTTACCATTTAAAACACGGAGGAAACTTGCTAAGAAGTGTGTGGAAAAAATGTGAGTTAGAAACATTATATATTATTTCTTATCTTAGGGAGTTTTCTTAAATAGTTTAATAATAAGCTATATAGTTATTATCTGATAACATGCAAGTCAGGCTTAAGAACACATTCACTTTGTGAATTCCAGTTAAAATGAAATTCAGATGGAAAAAAACTAACCACCCAGCTCAAATTTCCAAAGCTTAGCACTAATACCTTCATATGTATGCAGATTTGCAGCACAATTTTAATTTCCTCTGAAGTATGAGCACATTGTCTTGTAATCTTCATTTATGTTACTGCATACCATTGCTTTCATATGGCCTGCCTCTTCAGGGCATGGGTTTATACATATTCTGAAAAATTTTCCTCCTTCTCTTAATTATAGGAAATAGCTCCCAGACCAGAATACAAAAACTACAAGCCTAAATACTGAAGAGGTAAAAAAAGGAGGGGGTGGGGGGAATAAAAGTCAATGTTTCTGAGAGCCACTTAAACTAAAAAATGGAAATAGTAACTATATCCGAGAAGTAGCCAGGTTTCTCTTGTAGGAAGATGTGCAGTAGAACAACAAACCCATACAGTAGAAAAAGAATCAGAGATGGGCACAGGTAATATGCAGAGATAGGCACAGGTAATATGTTCGTAAAGCTGAGGGAAGAATGTAGGAAGTAACTGGCTGCTGCCAGGAAAACTGAAAGTATCTTAACAGAAAGAGGAGTGGAAAGCAGGTTTTCTTTTATATAAACCTCTGTAAAAATGCCTCTACTGGCTATATCACCTGAGTGCCTCAACTTGTGCAAATGGCCTTCGTTGAGTTAATCAATAGAGAGTATTGCCTCCCTGAGCTAGTCAAGGCCACCATACGGAAGTGTATACATGGTTCAACCTAACATGGAGTACAAAAGCTTTAAAAAAAAAGAATTCAACACAAAACAATGGAATGAACTTCAAAGAGAGCAGCAGGCTTGATTAAATCACGGAACAGGTGATTATCTTAACTAATAAGGAAAATTACACTGTTAAACTTATTCAAGCTTCTGGCCAGATCTTCGGTGTAATTTGTTGCTGGCACAGGAGGTCACTAAGCAGATTCCAGCAGGGTCACATCACTGATGACAAAAGCAGAGAGATCAGCCATGAATTAAGCACTCTAGGCATCAGGTTTATTTCTCTCAACAAAGTGCACTGCAAAAGACCGTTGAAGCTCTGCTGTTCCCTTGAAGTCGCCAATGTATTTACACTTCAGCGTATCTTTCATCATGTGCTATGCAAAACTATTGCTGAGACAACTGCAACACCAATTCTGGAGAAAAATTCTTCTCCAAATGGATATCATCCACATGTCAAAGACCTGAAAAAAAAGTGTAAATACCTTTCATACAAAACAGATCCTTCATTGCCTCAGTATAGAAAAAAAGCACATTACATGATTGAGCAGCCTTGATTCAAGCATGATTTCCAAACTTCAAGATTAATCTTTTTTTCTGGCATTTAAAAAAAGTTCATAAACTGGTATTGCAGCACTACAATAATTAAAGAATAAAAAATTGATTCATGTTTTATCATGTCTTATATCCACAAAATAAGATTTTTGTTTGCAGTCATTCTGGGGTTGGGTGATATCTAAACCAGGGCTGTGGTTTAGTAACTCAAGTAATGAGAAAATTTGCTTTTGTTTGCTTACTTAGAAAGCTCCCAATTTACGTAATGATATGAATGAAAAAAAAAATAATTCCTCATTCAACTCAACATGGAGTGATTCTTTCTTATAAAAGAGAGATACTAGCCTTTAAAACTTTTGAGGGCTTTTTACAAAATAGTTGTTTTGGTTTTTTTTTTAGCGCTAAATGATTTCATCTCAACAATCTGCATTTTACACTGATTCTATTTACTCCCTTTTTGTTTAGAGATACATGAGTAGTGCTCAGAGAACTAATTTTTGTAGAAGAAAAACCGAACATGCAGTTTGTGCCAGGAGGAAGTACTATACAAAGAAGCAAAATATTACAATCCATTTTATTATTTAGTCCTCAGGTACAAAGCTCTATTTAATGTTGAATTTATAACATTTTTCATAGTATTTGGTATGCAAAATGCAAATGCCAATGCCAGTGGCATAAAAATGGTAAACATAAAGTTGTGCCTAAGTGTTTGTTAAAAGAGCACACTTTGCATGGTTATATATTTTTGTTTGCTTGCTACTAAAATTTTAAATCAGCATAAAAAGATGTTTCTATGCCTATTTATAATGAGAACGGGTTTAGTTTTGCAGTATTTAAATAATTTTAATATTTCTTGAGCCACTAGAACTGGGGCTTTTATAAAGAAAAGGCAAGAATATTAAAAAATGAGGCTAGAAAACAAATATTTATACAAGTTTTTCCACAGAAACCTTGACATAATTCTGTTACTTTATTAGATTATAGGAAGTTATTTCACTCAGAGCATAAAGAGATCCAAAATAAAGCTAATAGTATAGAAACAGGTATTTTGCTACACATAAAAAAATTAATTCAAAACCCCCATGCCTTATAAATTGAAATTACAGGACTGTGTAAGAAATAAATACTTATTTCATTCTCTTTGACATAGTATGTAAGTAGCATGAAAAAATATCCCAAATGCCCTCCTCTCAATACATCAAATATAGGTTTCACTAGAGAGACGAAAATATATCCAGTCCCAACTTTAAAGCAAGCCTGCAAGTAAAGCCTGTAGACTAACATCCCATCCATTTCAAGGCAGCGAATCTAAACCCACATTTATGCTCTTCTACACAGTATACTTGCTGGACTGGGAACATGAAAACAACTTTAGGTCATAAAGCCCTCAAGAAATCTTTTAATTTGTCAATAGTGTTCTAAAAAATGACAAGACAACATAACCACTTATGATTTGTAAAAGCATTTCTCGCGCAAATGCGCATACATCCGCCATAATGTGTTTGAACAACATGAATAATTGGTATTTTCACCACATTCTGCTTCTTTTTTCTCTTAGCTTAGTCACTGCAGTAGTTGTTTAATTTGGTAGCCAAAAGAACATTTACTGATATATGTATTTATATATTCTATATCCATTTTCTTGTTAGCTCCACATTCAGAAGGTACTGGGTCTTGCTGTATTTAAATAAAAATGCTAAAAATATCATGAGCAGATAAAAGCTTAAAATGAAATATTTCAGATGTTTAGGTAAATATAGTTAGTTTGCAAACTTCAACCTTAAAAAAATACATTATCTAAAAAGATTTGATAAAACCAATTTTGAAAGGCTTTCTAGCACATCTCAGGTATCCAGCAACATTCATGTGAAGACTGGTGTGTTAATTCACAGCATACTTTTTCAAATAACCAATCTATCATATAATCCTGAGCACCTCCAACAGGTACATGCTGAACCTGGATGTTTGAGCATTATCTCTGAAATTTATTTCATAGATACTAATTTTGGAGAAGTCCATCCTTTTAAAACAAACAAACAAAATTATTGATATCCTTCATAAATGTCATAAACTAGATTAAGTTGGAGTGGACCTCTAGAGGTCCTCTGTGCCAGCCTGCCTCTCAAAGCAATGTCTGGATAGGTTAGGTTATTCAGGGCCCACTCTGGTAAATCTTTCAGAATGTCCAAAACTGAAGTTTCACAAGCTCTATAGGCAAGTTTGTCTAGGTTTTAACCATACAAATTGTGAACATTTTGTTAATAACATCTTGTCAGAATTATAGAGAAAAATGTAGTAAATTGCAAACTCAAAGCTTTTTATTTCATAAGGCATCTATGAAAATTGCATTGTATCTTTTTCTAAATTTAAAAACTGTAATTCAAAATAAATTATAAATATGGTACAAAAGTAGTTTTTTCAGAATTTTTGACATGATTATGTTAATAATTCAGATCTGAAACCTCACATTCTTTCTTCATAGATTTCAGAAACAATGTAAGCACAAAATGAGCAATATCAAGCACTTACCCTCTGAGTAATACAAGGTCTTCACCCCTGCAGTTGTCGCTGCAGTATCTTTTATTGTCACTGACTTCAAATTCATGAATGCTTTTTAATTTCATCTTTGCAACCTGATTATTTTAGATTTTAACCTTTTTTCCCCTCAAAAATGTTCCTGTAGTTAACCACATTAAAATAGATTAAGTAGACACATGTAATTTACTGTATTAGAAAAAAGTAAATTAAGAGTTTTAGATTACTGTAGCATATATTTGCGTCACAGCTTTGGTGAGAGGTCAATAATCTTTAAATCAGCCAACAAAATGGCTGTACTGCTGCTCAATTTTAAAACTCCAGCAATTCTACTAATGTGAAACCAGAGTCCAGCTTGTGGTTTCACTAAGTCAGTGGTTTCCAGAAATCAGCTCCCTTTTCTTGTTAAAATGTCCAGCAATCACTGCTTCTTTTTAAATTTTCCACTTTGTGTTTTGGTTGAAATGATGATTATATAAATAAGTCTTTTTATCTTAAATGTTGCTGCTATTATCCTTAGGAGGACCTGCCTTGGGGAACTATAAAATCCACTTCCTAGACACTTTCAGGTGAATCTGCAGCTATAGGGAACTTTTACCATAACCAACAATCTGCCTGAAGCTAAACCTGCTCATCAATCTAATGCAAAAATGCAAAGGAATGTCAAGAGACCCTGGACAGCATACTGTGTGGATTAAAAAAAAAAAAAAAAAAAAAAAAAAAAAGGAAATATACTTTTTAACTTTCACATTCTGCCCCTGTAAAAGTCTTTTGAGTTGTTTGCATATTCTCATCTCCTGAGAAATTATAGGCACACTTAACCAGAGCACCTGAATTTGCAGATGTTTAATGTTTTGTCAAGACCTGTTATAGATTTTCAATACTACTCAAAAATGTATCTTATTTACACTTAAGAGAAATACATAGTCAAGATATGTTTCTAAGTTTCTTTAGCTCTTCACAGAATCAAATACAAAGAAAATTTACAGCTTTCCCTCAGCAAAAAGATGAGAGCTTAGAATTTTTTCAAACTTTTCAAATCTGCATCAGTATTTCAGGGTGTCTTACATTACCTGCTTAACACTGCATATAGTGCCATAACGTTACAAAAAATAGGACAATAAGAAAAAAATAAAACTCTTCTCAAAAATGTTAACTTCTGCTACAGGTGTTATAAGGAGTAGTCCTAATGTCTGGGCTACAGTATGCACAGTTCCTTAAATACCTTCAAATGAACTAACTGGTGACTCAAGGAAACCATAGAAGTGGTGACTAATAGAATTCTTATTTATCCCAAGAAGTTTTGACAAGTCTTTCACTATCTGGACCCTAAATGCTTCTGAAAATATCTGCCAATTACACATGTCCTCAAACACTTCGAAAATTCACTCTCCTTTGCTAACTTCAAGACTATAAAAAAAAAAAAAAACAAACACAAAAACCCCTAAAACCACTAAAAACCAAATTGTGAGGTTTGAGGTTCTTAAAAATATCTAGATGTTAATTAAAATTCTGAAATCTTTATATATATCCACAAATCCATAAGTAAAAAGAATTCTATGTGTTTTTTACATGTGACGGAAAAGATGTGGGTTTCATCTAGCAGTAGAATAGTATCACTTTTCCTCTGGCTCAGTTAATAACTTCAGACCTTAATTTCCACCAACATAAACCAATATCCCCTAGACACTTATGGATCACTTTTCCTATAAAGGTGAGTGAAACAAAACAATAAGATAACATCATCATATATTCTAGATCAAAAATTAGATGTTAGAAAGAATTTGGAAATTCAAAGCATTTTGCACAGAGACTCTGAAATTTTCTAATCAGTGACACTGAGTTATAATACTGGCACTGAGTAATTCTGTTTGTATAATAAATTTGTCCAACCACCAGCTATTGCGATAATGTGAAAACTAAACAAAAAGGGTCACGATAATGAATTTTAGGTAATAAACCTCCAAAATGCGCCTGGTGTCCTATCTGTCTACATTGGGCTTACACAGAAATAGTTACAACCACATTTTTTAGCTATGACTACTATTGATTGTTGACAGAATGCACAAATAAATCTTGAACAGAAGAATATTGGTTTAAATACTCAAAGAAAATAATGATTGCATTGCAATTTGAATATTTTAAATGTAGAAATACTTCTTTGGAATTGGAACTGTTTAACTCTTGAAGGGTCATCCCTTTCACAAAAGGAATTATTTTTCCATTTATTTATAGTACAAGCCTATAAAAGTGTGCTACATTTGTAAATTTTCATGGAAAGGCAGTGTAGAGTTAAGGTACACACAGGGTCTTGCACTCAGTTTCCATAAATATTTGGTTGCTGTTCATATGACACATAAAAGGTCATGTTCCATGCATAAGTTGCCTGTACCATACAATACCTTAAAGGTTATTTTCCATTCAACTTTGGTGTAGTAGATGTTTTAAAATTGTAACCATTGGAAGTATTTACTGAATACGATATTTTAAAATTCTTTTTGGCACCAAATCATTTGTCCACTGACTAAGCAAAGATGTTGAATGTATTTTATATCCATTAACACTGTGTGAATGTCTACTTAACACCATTTTCCATAAAAAACAACTTTGGAAAGGATTGTTATTCAAGAGGCTACTTTAATTAAGAACATTTCTTTGCAGTTCAGTGCTGTGTTCAAAACTTTTTAATTTCTTACTTGCACATTGTACTTTTATGGAACAGACTTCTATTAGTTTTCCATACTAAAAATTTAAATAGCAATATTTTCCCCAGTGGCCTTCTTAATTAGAACTATCTGGCTAGAGTATCATTTTAAAATGAGAGTTTACTTTCAAAAGTCTTGCCACAATATAAGGATTAAATTATTGTCATTATCTTATAGATTTTTACATCTTCCACTAAGAGAACAAAACAAATTTGGTTTGGTACTGTACATGGATCTGTCATATTGGGAAAGCTACACATGACCTTTTTTATTTTTCACATAGATTTCTACTTTCTTAATTTAGATCCTTTAT
Organism: Psittacus erithacus; assembly: GCA_009867235.2. Classification (NCBI taxonomy): domain Eukaryota; kingdom Metazoa; phylum Chordata; class Aves; order Psittaciformes; family Psittacidae; genus Psittacus; species Psittacus erithacus. The sequence goes on from WYDI02041646.1 coordinate 14,334, forward strand.
CTTGGTCATTATCTGTCTTCTATTATGATCCTTTTCTTTACACCACCTTTTTATATGTTTATATTATAATAGTTTTTATCACATGATTTTAAGGCCTTTACAAGATAAAAATAAGATCTCTGGATTTGGATTAGTTATTGTGTAATGTATACAATTCCATCATGTAGCTTTGGCTGAAAAAGAACATTGGTAAGGTTTAGCTGTTAAAACAGACCTAAAGAAAGAATGTATCTACCACTTCCACAAATGCAAGTTATAGTTGTTGCATATGCATATCCTTCTCACATGGTTTGTTCTTCAGTATAATAATTCTGATAAACAGAATTACCAATCGGTCATCTAGAATTCATTATTGCCTGTCATCCTGTCCTGGTTTCATTTGGCATAGAGTTAATTTCCTTCCCAGTGGCTGGTACAGAGCTGTGTATGTTTTAGTTGTTGCTCAGAGCGCTTAGCCTGATCAAGGACTTTTCAATCTTTCACGATTTGCCAGTGAGGAGCGGCACAAGGAGCTGAGAGGTAGCAGAGACAGGACACCAGACCCAAACTAACTAAAGGGGTATTTCATACCACAGCATGTCATGGCCAGTATATAATCTAAGGGAGTTACTGCTCTGGTCAGGCTGGGTATTGGGTGGTGGGTGGTGAGCTATTATACTTGTGTTTGTTGTTTGGTTTCTTGTTGGTTTTTTTCCTTTCCTTTTTCACTTTTTTATCTCTCTCCCTGTTATTTCCCTTTGTAGTAGTATTATATTGTATTTTATTTTAGTTATTAAACTGTTCTTATCTCAACTCATAGGTTTTACATTGTTTACATTTACAATGCTATTATTACACATGCCCTATCATAATCACTTTTTTTAGCAGCCCCTTGTACCTGTGCCATCATCTACCTGTTTACTTATTTACTCATTTATTTATTTGCAAAGCTTTGTTTCTGCTGCTAGCTCCACAGCTCTTTCCACCGCACTTCCTGTGTTTCTGAAGTACATTGAAGAAGAATTTACGTTTGTATTTACATGCCTGGGGAGGGAGGAAGGGTGGAGGAACGAGTGAGCAGATGCATGGCACTTAGTTGCCGGTTGGGTCAAAACCACAACACAGCCCAAGGCTTCTCTCAGTTCTCTTGATGGGACCCTTATGTAACTCTCTCCAAAATAACTGAGATAATAAAACAGCAAGTCTGGCAAGAGATATTAAAGTCTATTTCATTTATCAACTGGGCATTTCTAATACCCTCATACACAAATTTCATTATCAAGTTTGAGGTGCAAGTAGGCCATGAGAAACAATTTCATTTCTTGTATTTCAGGAAAGTATATCTAATTTGTATGGTGGCTAGTACTGACACTATGAACCTCTTCCAAGCATATGGCAGACTCCGCAGAGGATATGCTACTGTACATTATCAAATTGATAACTTTTGCTGGCATTTTTAAGATACCATTGATGCTTTAGACTGGCAGCAACAAAATGACAGAGGCAATATATATTAAGTGTTTCCAGTAAAACCAATCTTAATGAGCCATCAAAGAATGTGTAAGTGATTCACATTACATTCTTAGCTCATGGGCACTAAAGGCACGTAAGTTTACTTAAAAAGAAAAATGTTATTTGCCATTATTACATGTCTTATCATAATCACCTCATTTTACTGGCCCGTTGTGCCTATGCCATCATCTACTTGTTTACTTATTCACTCATTTATTTATTTGCAAAGCTGTGTTTCTGCTGCTAGCTCCACTGCTCTTTCCACTGCACTTCCTGTGTTCCTGAAGAAGGGTTTTCACCTCTGCCAGAGGGGGTTTCTGGGTGGGAAGGGTTCCTGTTGATGGCTGTACTAGCAGTGTGCACAGTCTTATGCAGCTGATAAGCAGACACAGAACCTGCATCTTTTCATGTCCCAGATGCAGGTGGATTAGTTGCCCATCCACAATGAATATTCTCCTGCAGAAGCAACTCTTCTAAGCTCATTTTAGCAGATTTCATGTGGGAGACTTAGGACATCTGCTACCACTCCTTTCTTTTGTGGCTTGGAATAAATACATTTCAGAAAGTAACTAAGATTTTTTTGCATGGGGTCAAGAACAGAGTTTCTTTTGAACTCATAGAACACTCCAGTGTAAAGACAGGCAGATTCATACATGGCAGCTTCTGCTTTCCATGTTCACATGTTTAATTGAGTTTTTCTTTTTAATCAGTTTGCCAGACTACATTTGATTGTTAGAAAAGTTTTGTGGCATTTTTCTGATAATATGATTATATCGTATTTATAGGGGTTGGATGTTCCCCTTCTTTATGTAAGTTTTTATTGCCGTAGTCATCACAGGCGTTAAAATCAAGGCTTTCAGACCTTTTGTATTCTATAAAGAAAAATTCAGGCCACCTGAATGTTTACTGTCATTTGCAGAATGTGATAATGATAGGAAAATTGAAGAAAATATCCCTTTGACCTAGAAAATATGGAGATTTACCCACCTATACAAACCAAGATTACTGACTCCCAATAAAACTGTTGAATGTTGAAACCCACCTTCCACAGCGTTTCTAACAAACAATGGAATCACTAGAAATGCATGATTTCAGCTGCTCTCAGCATTCCCAATAAAATCTCTCTTTTAAGGAAAAGGGATGTTTCCCCAAAGGAGTAAAGCATTTCCTGTATGTTAACAAGTATGGTGTTAGGATGGGAAACTCTAAAAGTCCTTCTAAGAAAACAACTCTAGTATAGCAAGAATTTCCTCATATTGGTTCCCACCACCCTCTCTAAATGTAGATTCCAAATGCAATCAGAGGCAACATACGTCATACAAAGTGGAAAATCAGCTGTAAATATTTTACTAACCATGTAAAGAGTTGGTAATGTAAAGGCATATTAATATAACCTGTGTTGTTTCCTCATTGTCCTGTTACAATTTCAGAAAAGAGTTCAGATGGTTTAACTTAAAAAAAATAGAAATAATGATTGAGGTTTAAGATAATGTTAAGTTTTAATGTTTCTGTATACACAATGGTTTTGGTAATGGCAATTGCATTCAGCCAAAATTCTTACTTCAACAAAAGATCCAGAAGCAGGTCTGTTTTGTAAATGAGCTTAGTCAAGCAGTTGCTTGCAGTGGTGGGTGCTTCTTGTCACCCAAGAAGGTAATTACACTGTATTTCGGAAATACTGAAAAAAATCTCTATTTCACATGCAGCTTTGCTTCTCTGCATGGCCCCCTTTGTTGGTGGTTGAGGTTTGCTCATTGAACTTTGGATTTTGATTGAGTTCTTACTTCCTTTCCATCCCTCAGACACTGTGATAGATTTTGTCTTTACTTTAAGGAATGTATTTTCCCATCATTCCCCACGTCAGTCAAAAAAAAAAAAAAAAAAAGTTCTTGAGCTCTGAAGAAATTCCAGAAAAATGTTCCAGAATACTAACAAAAGCACAGAAAGATGTTTAAATTTATAGTTAATAGTACAGATTAAGAAAAAGAGTTCAATTTCCACTTGTTCTGCTGCTCTGAACCCATGGAGCTATAACTTTGATTTAACAGGGGCAGGTAAATTGCAAATGATAACACAGCTATTCATAGCATGAAACAATTTCATTGTGCATAGCATTCTCTGACAGCAGTGTTGAATTTGACAGCATAAGCCATCAAAACCAAAATGAAGAAAAAGTAGATATGATGTGCATATGCCTTGTTAAGGATTCCGTAACTTTCTTTCAATGTGCACTGCTGAAAGCTAATAAAAAGCAGTGCATCAAAAAATCATCATCCAGAGACAGATATTGAGTATTGTTACAGTAAAGCCACCAAAAGAAAATCAGAAGTGGACTACATGTTGCACAAACTTTACTCCTAACATTTTTTGCTGTGTTGTTTTTTCATTTTATACATACCAGCAGCAAGACCTACTAATGTTGAAGCACCAGATCAAAAGATAATATGCAGGATTGGTTTTAATGCCCAGAAAGTAGCACAGATTTTATACTATGTTACAAAATTAATGGTGCCATGTACATTCTCAGCAGAAAATTTTTTGAACGTACAAGCAAAGATTTATTTGCATGATCCATTGTGTGAGACCCTTAACAAATGCAGTCCCTACAACACATGAGCCTGGTCTAGCAGTTACCAATTAGATACAAAGAAATGCAAACAGGGTTCAGAACACAAAAGAACTGAGCTCAAGTGGTATATTAAATGGATCATCTAATTTTTATTTCCTTTTCTCCTCCAAACCCAGAAGTTAAATTCCCTGATAAAAAGAAAATTCCAATTTTTACATTATAATTCCTTGACAGAGAGGAATTTGTCTGACACACCCTACAATTATTTTGAGTATTTGTAACATTTATCATTCCTTTTGGCACAAGTATGCATATGACACGTTTAAAACTATGAAATGAAAAGCACATTGTCTTAAAAAGCCTGTGTCCTCTCGCTGTTCCTTACTTTGATGATATTGTGATTTTCTTTATCATTAATATGCTGATCATCAACAACATTGTCAAAACTCATCTGATCCTATAAATACACTCATGACAAAGAAAATGTTGGAATGAATTTGTGTTTGGGGAATTAAAATAATTTTAATAAGAAAATCTGAGCATATTTTTTAAAAAGGGGATCATTTTTTGTCGCTTCAAATATGCAGGATATTTTCCTCTCCAAACTGAAGCCATAAATTTATTTTAACTAAAAACATATGAAGAGCTAGTAAATTATCATCTGGCTAATAGATGCTTTATAAAGGAAGTGATGACTTGTTTCAAAATATTCATAAGTCTAATATTTCTATATATATGAAAGAACAACATTTAAAAAAGAAAGGCACAAAGTGTGTTCAATATTTTTATACCAATAGTTATGCTAAGAAAAATTTCCGTCATCTTCTTTATTTTACTTCATGAAAATGCATTTCCCTACATGCAGTTCTCTTCTTTTCAATTGAAAGAATTCTTGGCCTACATTGTCATGCTTAGTCACCAGATTTACAATGGAAAACTCAGAATTTTCAAGAAGAGAAGGCCACTTCAGAAATTTAAGCAACTGCTTCATTTCAGACCACTGGGAAAAAAACAAGACCAATATTTTTCTATTTTTATCTGGCACTTCAGCCTTATAATTTTCTTTTTTTCTTAATTTGGAGATTTCACTAAAAGAACTTAATCAAAATACTGTTAGTTTTATAAGAACAAGACCAGAGGAGGGCCACGAGGATGATCAGGGGGCTGGAGCACCTCCCATACGAAGACAGGCTGAGAAAGTTGGGGCTGCTCAGCCATGGGAAGAGAGGAAGGCATGGAGACCTTCAGGCAGCCTTCCAGTATCTGAAGGGGACTTATAAGGATGCTAGAGAGGGACTATTCATTAGGGGCTGTAGTGACAGAACAAGGGGTAATGGATTCAAACTTAAAGAGGAGAAATTCTGATTGGATGTAAGGAAGGAGTTCTTTACTGTGAGGGTGGTGAGGCACTGGAATGGGTTGCCCAAGGAACTTGTGAATGCTCCATCCCTCACGGGGTTCAAGGCTGGGTTAGACAGAGCCGTGAGTGACATGGTTTAGTGTGAGGCGTCCCTGCCCATGGCAGGGGGGTTGGAACTTTATGATCTTAAAGTCTTTTCCAACCCTAACTATTCTATGACTTTATGATTGTAAGAGTGTCCTGGGTTCAGCAGTAGCAGTCATTTTTCTCCTTCTTAGTAGCTGGCTCAGTGCTGTGGTTTTGACTTTCAGCCTGGGAGCAGCACTGATAACACCAATGTTTTTAGCTGCTGCTCAGTAATGTTTACCCTGACCAAGGACTTTCTAAGTCTCATGCTCTGCCAGGGAGGAGGGGAAGCTGGGAGGAAGCAGAGACAGAACACCTGACCCAAACTAACCAGAGGGGTATTCCATACCACAGCACATCATGCCCACTATGTAAACTGGAGGCAGTCTCTCAGAAGGGCTAGATCGCTGCTCAGTCGGGCTGGGTATTGGTGAGTGGTGAGCAGTAGTGTTCTCTTCCCTTGTTATTTCCCTTATCATTATAATTATTATTGATGGTAGTGGTTTGTGTTATACCTTAGTTACTGGATTGCTCTTATGTCATCCTGTGGGAGTTACATTCTTTCAATTCTCCTCCCCATCTCTCTGAGCCCAGAGGGAGGAAGGGGGCGGGGGTGGGTGAGTGAATGCCTGCATGGTTTCTGAGTTACAGATTGAGCTTAAACCATGACAATGAGGATTCTGCAGAATCCAGTATAAGTGGACATGCATATATTAGTTGGGGTAGAAAGCAAGAAGAACAATTGTCCTTGGCCTCCTTATGTAGGTAGAGAGGAAGGCACTACATTAAATATGTAGAAAAAAGCAGAATTTTGTACAAGAAATCATATTTCTGCAGAAGTCTTGGGTTTGTTTTTTAGTTTGCATTCCTGGTTTTCTCTGGCTAATTAAAATTTTTGTATCTCCAAGAAGCCTCCATGAAAAAAGAGTAACTTAAAAATTGTACAGTTTTGATGGGTTTAAATAATTCAGTTATTTCTTCTGCTTATCTTGCAATTTTGTAGTAGTAGCTTTGTAAATTTAAGTGTGGCTCCTGACACTAGTGGCTTCTTGTGGAAACAAAAATTACTGGAATGCAGGTGCTCTATTCTCCCTAAATTTCCAGTCCACTCACCCCCAGATACCAATTAGAATGGTATTTCAATGTGTACTCTTTCTGTGGTAATTTCGTAAAATACCAAAATGGGAGGAGAGGAGGGGTGGAGGAGGACAAAGGGAGGTGAAATATATTGGTGTTTGGTTAAACCAAATATTGGGTACTCCAGAGAAAGCCAACTGAAGTCAATTGAAGTGTTTTCTAAAGAATTTAGTGAGAATACACCAAACCTGTTATCCACATTTGATATGGTTCGAGCCAAGGCTATTCCCAGCTCACATTTTAAAAAACATTTACTAGTAAAATTCTGCCATCCAGAATGAAAATTAAAGTCATATCAAAGTAATGTTATTGATTCACTGCCAGTTGCCTACAGCTAAAAAATTCCAAAAATCCTGCAGATTCATACTACTGCTAGCAATTCCAGACTTTCAGTGTGCACAAGTACAATGGAAAAACAGAACAGAAAAGTCAATAGTTTGACTAATGTGTTTATCATTCATGAACAGAGATGGTTGGCATTATCAGTGTAAACTATTTAATCCTTTATTAGAAAGAAACTGAGAAACAAACACCATTTTCTTAGTCAAACTAATATGCAAGTTTTCAGTGAAAAGTTAGTGTTTACTAAGATCAAGCTGTAGATCAGAAACAAGTCAATTTATCCCAAGTACTACTGCAACATTAAAAGTTAAGAAGTGAGGATTCACAGCATGATGAAAAATGCATATTCATAGTAGACATTGCAATAAAATTACCTCAGTGGATGGAGACAACTTTCTTCATAGCAGTCAGACCCAGTACAATTGCACATTTGTGGGGTTTTTTGGTCTCCACCACTTTGGCTGCAATGACACATAAGTGAAGTTATTACAACAGCTGTAAATTTTTTTGAAAATCTTTACTCGTAACAGCTTTAAATATAAATAGATTCAGACAATTTCCTTCCCGAAAGGAAATAAATCAATACACTTAAAGATACAGTCACATAATAGATAGAAGGTGCATCATTGGTTGTAAATTCATATCCAACTTGATGAAATAAATGATAATATCAGAGGAACACTATGTATTCTAAGAAAACAAATGTGCCTAAGTCCATTTCTGTTCTATTCCTTCCTCATAACTCTCACTGGGAAAACAGCAACAAATATAAACTGCTCTGACTACTCTATGAGAAAATAGCGGCAGTTAATGCTGTTTAAAATCCATAATTTGCTACTATAATATCTAAAAATAACTTGCATTTAGACAATATTATTTACCTTTACTTAAAGACAATGAGAAAAAAAGGCCAAGAATGACCAGTGGTGCAATTTATTGCATTGTTTAAAGTATGTAATTGCCTATTGAAATCTACGTCATGATTTAAGCACAGACAGTTTAGAGGTGCTAATGAATCCTGCAGACACATCTACATTGTACAGTTAAAATCATAGTCTGGCCTGTGAGAAGGCTGAAGAACCTACCTACTGGAGCTACACTGTGTAGCCACTTGGGATCTTAAACACTATTTAACCTTTTCATAATTGATTAAAACTTAACCTTCTTTTTCTTCATCTGCAGAGGGGGTGTGTTGATGGAATACAAATCAAACTGCAGCTTTCTTCAAACAACGTTTTGTCTTTATGATAGAGTAATCTGCACTCAATAAATATATTACTGAATATTACTAATTACATTAGCCTGTGCCACTTTGCATGTTTTATGTACAGATTTGTTTTGTCAGTTAGTTCAGCTGTGAAAGGGAGTGCCTAGCCTCAGAGCTCTGTTGCACTTACTGAAAAATGAAATAGAAACCAGGTTTTCCTTCTCTTCAAAGAAAGGTCCCAGACATGAAAGTAAATGCCAATAAAGTCACAATAGGATGATTTCACTAGTATATGATTGCATTTTCTGTGTTGCATTACTCAAAAGAAAAATCTATTAAACAAAGGAATTGTTTGAAATATTGCACTTTGATAAATTAATGTGGGAAAATTTTAAGATACATAAAATAATTTATTTTAGAAAATATATTATGTACATGTACTATAAACCTTTATTTGTTTGTTGGCTTTAAAAGAAACATATATATGTTCTCTGCTAGAGAATCCCAAAAAGTGATCACACATCCATACCAAAGAATAGCAAGAAGTAAAAAAAAAAAAGAATTCACATTTTGGAAAAGTCAGATAGGGAAACAACACAGGAAATTACTCTGCCGCCAGAAGTGAGTAGTAGCCATGTGGGGGAACCCACAATAGTGCCTGTCAGAGTCCAGAACACAGAAGCAAGCTAAGAAGATACGGAATAGATGGAAACATAGGAATTAAATCAAACTTGCAAGAATCATACCACAGAGCTATGAACTGCACAGATAATGCTTTAACAGTGTCTGAAGATTTCAAAGCAAATATAAAGCGCATCTAGGGTTCATATGCATGGGCGTCTGTAAACACATAAGTAAACAAAGTAGAAACCAGTCCTCACTAGCTTATAGCCACAATAATTGTTAGCATTACAAACCAAACCAAACCAAACAAACAAAAAGTGCTGAGCGCAATAAGTATTTTCATTATTGCAACATATGACACTAAAATAAAAAGATGAGAAAATCAAGTAAAGAAAGTACTAAAAGTCAGGAAGATAGCTCAACACAGAAATCCAAAAAATAAAACCATGCTTGTCATAAAGCATTCTTTAAGTACTTTTAGTAACTTCAATTTTTACTTTTGTTAGATTTTGCTGCACATAGGTGGAATAACACAATGCTGTCTTCTTGTATATGAGAGGACTATAGCTTGATTTTGATGGCAGCTATTTGTCATAGATAAAAAAATGGCTTAGGTTATGAATGCTCTTATGTGGAAGATAATTGGATGCATGTGAGACTCAAAAATTGAACTTTTGAACTCTCATGCAGAAGCTGCTTCTTGATGCAACTAGTATGGTTTAATTGTAAATTTTGACAACACCTGGGCTAAACAGAAGTGGACCGGGCTATAGTCTGGATTCTCTTGAAACTGAAAAGGTTGCATCTAAGCTGAAAGGAGATAAAATCCTAGGAATACTTTAGGAATAGTGTAACCTTATTGAAATATGTAGATTTTAATTTTTATCTTTTCAGTTATACACTAGTTCTGTGCACAATAGTCAGGCCCTCCGTACTTCTGCAGGCTTTCCCTTTTAATGAATCTTGTATGTGCATAAACAACGACTCCCATTCAGAATACTGTGGCTTAATTTTAACACTCTGTTTACCATCAGTGCACCACTGAAACTGGAGGAAAGTCATAATTTTAATTATTTCAATGAAAGAAAATTACCATCTCATTTTTTATTTTATACAAACCACAACAAAATTTACTGATCACTTTCTGGTGACTAGCATTCCAATGACTTGTTTTTCCTTTCACTTTTGTTCTTTCCTTTATTTCAATTTTGCTTCTGATTCCATAGGTACCACAGGTTCCACATCTGCAGATAAATACACTCATTTAAAATGACATTCAGAGATCTAGGCAAAGATAAATAAAAAATATAATTTAGCCTCCTTTTAGAGAGTCAAAAGTTGAGGGAGGGGGAATTAAAAAGGGGAATGTTTTGAGAACACATGAATAAGTTGTTCTAAAAATGCATTTTCACCTTTCACATATTTTTTGCAAAGAAGAGAAGGGCACTCTCTAATTTTGCTTGTACTTATTGCAACGAAGAGAAAAACACTGGAAACAAAGGAACAATCTCCACTGACTAAATTGGTGGCTACAAACCAGATGACTATTATTTGGGATGGTAAATGTATAAAATAGAAACTCAGTGTTAACATTCTTGATTAATTTAGTAGTGGTTTTATAGCCTGGGAGACCAGGCTCATCAATCAGTGCAGCAGCTATTGCTTGGGGAAAAGCAAATTTCTCCATGTTGATGCACCTTCAGCAGTTACAGAGGTCAGCACTGAAGTCTACATTTGTTACTATGCTATGATATTCTAGATGCTACAATTTTGTAGTCCCTCTGAGGCTTACAAGTATATACCAATTTACAATGACAATTGTTACAATTCTCTGTGGATTACTGCTTGAAACAGGAGCATATCTCAGTCTCCATTCAGACATTGTTTTCTTCATTATTGCTTCCATTCAGTGACTCTGCCATCAAAAAGCTATATAAAGTAGACAATTTTCTCAGAAACCTTTTTTCTGGTAAAGAAAACCCAAAAAAACAAACCAAACTAAACAAAAACCAACCAACCAAACAAAGAACCAACACCCAAAAAACCCCAATAAAACCCACAACCAAAAAAGAAAAACAAACCAAACAACAAAATCAAAAAACCCGACAACTTACTCATGCCAAATGAGTTCTAAACACTTCTTCACTTCTTGATGGCAGAGGGGGAGAGCTTTAGCTGTTTATAAATCCAAGTGTGTTTGTTGATTTCCATCTTGAATAATGCAGTCACTCATGGTCTTGTATTTATATGACATCAGATTAGAAAACATTTCTGATAATCAGTTCATGCTATAAGGTAAACTTAAAATTGCAAACAGACTAAAACTACTTCTACCCTGTTCCAAAGAATATGATGCAATATATATTCACAAGGATATTATACTTTTTTTATTGCACATCACTCACTGGTATATCAAGTTATTAGCAAAACTTAAGTCACTTTCAAATTAATTTCATGCTGTCTTCCTGTGCACTTCATATTCAAACACCAATAGTTATCCCCCACTTGTAACTGGTTAGATACTCATTTTTGATAGATGAAAAACAAACCACATACTGGTTCACTGTGTAGGCCTATTTTTAAGAGAATGCTTCACAGACTCCATTATTGGGAAGTTACGATGAGCTGGTCAATAATGAGAACAGTGGAGATGTAATTACACAGTGCTTTGGATAATTGATTACTGTGTAAATTTCTTTTCCCTTTTTCTTTTTCTTTCTTTGATTGATGAAGAAACCCTATCAGTTACATTTCAACCTTTCTGCCTCCTTTGCACACAGAAAAAAGTCTAAATCATACCTATCTATTTATTTATCTTTATTTTGGCATTTGCAGAGAGCAGGACAAAAACTTGATGTCTATTTGCCAGCCATGGACCAACTGGGTCATTTCCCTCCTAACCCATTGAGACTAACGCAGTATACTGGGTTTGGCTGGGATAGACTTATTTTATTTCGTAGTAGGTAGTATGATGATGTGTTTTGGATTTGTGATGAAAATAGTCTTGATAACACGGGGACATTTTCATTATTGTTGAGCTGTGCTTACGCAGAGTCTAGGCCTTTTCTGTTTCTTATTCGGCCCCATCAGCAAGCAGATCACAAGTACACAAGAAGCTGGAAGGAGACACAACCAAAACAGCTAATCCCAAAGTTGATGGGAATTGGTGAAGGAATTCTTTGCTTTGTGTTGCTTGCATGCATGGCTTTTGCTTTACATATTAACCTGTCTGTCTCAACCAAGTTTTCTCAATTTTACCATTCCAGTTATCTTCCCCATCCTAGCAGGTGGAGAGTGAGCGAGCAGCTGTGAAGTGTGTAGGTGCCTACAGCAGTTAAACTGCAGCAGCCCTCTTTAGAGCCCCTCATGGGGTTCAAAGGGTTCAAGATAATGACAGAATTGATTGGACTATGATTGATCAAATTCATAGGTGCTACCGGTGTTTAGCTATTGCTATTAGTGGGCATGCTTCTGTTCTTGCCATTGGGCTTGCTTGGTTTACTGTATAGTAAAGTAGTGCTTGTTAGTAGCTGCTTTTTGCTTTTGCTGCTTGCTGTGCTGTGTGGTGCTTATCATTTGAATCTGCTGTGCCTGGGAACATTTTTATAAGAGCAATGGCCATGTGCCTGGGCTGGCAGAGGGTCAAGACATTGCTGCTCTTTCTGTGCTGCTGTACTGAAAAGGTGGGAACTCACATGTGAACTCAAGTCAAAATGACAATGACCTGTGGATGAGTCCACATGGGAACATGTTGACGCGGGAGTCACGGACAACGCAGAGATGATCAATGTGATCAAGCGACTGCCACTTTATTGCAGTTACACAGGGTTATTTATACCCGATTCACACTTGTTTCGTGTTTAGTTGCCCTCAGTAACAAGCTGCCCATTGGCACAAAGCCCTCAGTGATAAGCTGCTGATTGGTATAAAGCCCAAAGGTTACAAATAACTCTGTGGTAAAGATTACATTACCACAAAATTCCCCAATTCTAGGTACATCCTTATTCTTGTGGTTCTGCATCCTGTCTTTGCTCTCATTAGTTTTCTAATCTCAGCAGTTTCGATTCTCCAGAGCGTTCTGAGCTCACCCTAGCCTTTGGCCTACTGTGGCCT
>WYDI02041648.1:0-20440 GCA_009867235.2 Psittacus erithacus
ACATCCTGGGCATGACGTGCTGTGGTATGGAATACCTCTTTGGTCAGTTTGGGTCAGGTGTCCTGTCTCTGCTTCTTTCCAGCTTCCCCTCCTCTCTGGCAGAGCATGGGGCTCAGAAAGTCCTTGGTCAGCCTAAACATTCTAAGCAGCGGCTAAAAACATCAGTGTTATCACCATTGTTCCCAGGCTGAAAGTCAAAAACACAGCACTGCACCAGCTACTAAGAAGGAGAAAGATTACTGCTACTGCTGAACCCAGGATACCAAGCAAAACATGGTCCCTGATGTCTGTATATTCCATACTGTTGCTATTAGTAGTGTATTAAAGTGTTCAGGACATGTTTGTGGGGTTGGAAGTAGGAAGATGATTAGAATGGTTTTATTTCATTATCTTAACATCAGAATGATATTTACAACCAACACTATATTGCCTTGCTGAGCTGAGCCCACCTCTGGGACCATGTCCTGGCTCAGGCTGGCCTGGCCTTTCCTAGAGGAGACGCCTGATGCCCGGGGCTGGCATCACTACCCTTTGGCTGTCCTGCTGCTGACTGGGACTGGGGCAGGCCCTGCCTGCCAGGCCCTGTGAACACATTTCTCCCCATGCATTGCCTGTGAACTGGTCCCTTCTTGTTTCTTATCTGTAGCCATCAAAGGTGCACAGCACCATTGCGCCTTTGTGCCTGGATGACAAACTGCAAGCAGAAAGAAGCTTGTCATTAAAGGAAGATAGAAAACAAATATGAAATATGTCCTTCTTGCACACAAATAATGCTTTTGGTGTTCAAATGACCGCCTGACCTCAAGTAGTCACATGAATAAAAAGCCAGCATGAACATATTGTGAAAATAAGTACAAATGAGAGCAACCTATGTGGTGAAACCCGAACAACCCCTTGAAGCATACCAGAGCGCCCTTGGAGGAGCAGGGCATCAGCATAGGAGGAACAACCACATGCCATGGCTCACGTACCAAGGAGTGTCTGTCCCAGGGGCAGCCAGTTGTTGGCAGGTAACTGCTGCTTTTCTATAAAACATGTCTGTATAGGACATATCAAGTATACTACTTTAGGTTCTAAAACTATCTCTGCTGACAGAACTGCTTTCTGTAGCTACAGAGAAAGAAACTATATTTTGACTGCCAGTACATGTAAGATGTTCAGGAAGTTAAGGAATATCTTTTACCTCCATCTACTTTCGCAATTTACACAGAGAAGTTTTGGAATAAACTCCTTTTTAAAAGGGAATATCCAGTTAATATTTATAAGGAAAAGAGAACATTTGCTAAAGCTGTTTTCAAATGTTTTTAAAGAGGCTACATAATCCACACATGTTTTCAGCAAGGCAAATGTATTTGATGGTACACAGAATTTAGAAAAATGGAAAATGATCAGGAAATTCAAAACTGAAAGAAACAACCACTTATTTGCAGGTGAAGCCAAAAAATAAGTTTTAGGCATGTTTATAGTACCCTCTGATGGAAATAGGAAGCATTACAACTTCTCCGCAACATTTATTTCCTTAACTGTAAAGATAACAAAGATGTATTTTGGTGTCTTTTGTAATTTCATACACAGCTGAAATAAAAATTGCTTTTAAAAAGTCTAGAAACTTCCTGTACACACACACAAATCTTAACCAATAAAATAATCTCTTATTTAGGTCTGGTTTCCTCCAGAAAACAAGCAAAACACAGTATGGGTTTTGTCCAGTTAATCAGGGAGAAACCTTCTCAAAGATACACAGTTTTGTTCTTTTCATTTTATACCATACCCATCTTTATTTCTGTTTCATAAGATTCAGAAAAAAAGTAATATTTTTATCATTCTGTGTATTCTCCCATTTGTTTATTCAGATGAATCACTAATATTCCTCAGAAACACAGGTCAAAATTGCAGAATGTCAACGAATTTTTATGAAAATGCAAATGAAAGTTAGAAAACTAACTTTAACAACCAGTACTACTTTCAAGGTTTAAAATATCAGGGCAAACTTGCCATCATTTCTTTTTTCCTTCTCACCGACTCATAAAACACCTCCAAATTAACTTTCATCATGAAATCGCAGGTCAATGAGAAAGTATTTTACATACCAACATTAGAAGGATGAATATTTTTGAACTCTGACTACAAGTTCATTTTGGTGTTAAGCAAAGCTTTCTTCAGGAGAAACAGTTAGTTCATTACTTTTACTTGATTGTGGTGGGTAGACTCTGTTCTACAAAGTATTCAAGGAAAATATCATAAACAGACGACTAAATGTCACTACTACCGACAGTTGCAAGCAACAGAAACTTTAAACATATTGATAATTGTCATTGACTTAGGAAGCTGTTAAATTCACAAGAAACAATAAATATCTGAAGTTTTTAAACTCCAGTTCAAGACTAGTTAGAGTGAAGTAAATCATTTACTTCTGATTTGAACTCATACCTCTTCTGAAAAGCGCTGTTACAGTTATTTACATAGGGAAATGTATACGTATTTACCCACAAGGCATTGAGAGAAAGCAAAAGCATGTTTTTTACTCACATTCACATATCTCACATTCATAGTGGGTGATCATTTGAAATGAAAGAATAACTTTAATACTACTGGTTGTCAGCCTTTAAGGTGAGACTTGAATAAACTGAAGATAACAGTTTCAGTGTTGTGGCCATACCTACATACGGTTGGCCAGGATCTCCCTCCTCCTTTTGCCTGAAAAATAATGAAGAAAATCTAAAGGTATTAATTGCATTACTGAGATGATCTAATAGCTAAACACTGTTTGATACAATAATTTCACCGATCTCTCAGTAAGCAGATACACCAAAATTACTATTTTGAAACTGCCATGTGCTGGTTTGCTGCTGGCTTCCTGTCCTCCAGGAAAAGGATAGGCAGAAGGAATGGTGCAAGGGAAGAAGCGGAAGTCTGCGCTTCCCTTGTAGAGCAGAGGAGAGGGCAGTAGCCAGGCACTAGCACAGGAGTGAGCTGTTCAATCAGTCAAAGCACATTGTTAAATTCACCCTAACAGAACTGCCCATCAGCATATACTCACCTCCATGTTTATATTGCAAAGATTACACTGCAAGATCTATGAGAGGAAAAATCAATCAAAATATACACCCTACATCCTCACCTAACCCATTTGTAGGTCAGCAGACAAAGGGAAAAGCACTGAAGATTTACTTTATGTTATTAAGCACAGTTCCATGAAAAATACTGTGGTGGAAAATAAAGGAGTGATCGAGTTCTTTAGGAAATGGTCAGCAAAACTACATTAACAGGAATTGTTATATTAGAATTAATGAAAACTGAGTATGCAGAAATCCTGGGAGTCCTAGAGTTCTTAGAAAAGGCAGAATTGGGACTTTACTCAGTCAGGCTCAAGTCATTTAATCTTGGTTATGAGTTCATCACCACAGAATGTACATGTCTGGAAAATTAAATGAAGGAGCTATATCATCTGTGGAAGCGCTTGTAAAGATTTGAGCAAAGCTAACTCACCGAAATTTATGAGTACAAATATTTGGAAAGGCTCATCATTTTCAGTGTTACAATAATCGTGTAAGAAAAGGGGTTACTATACTGAAGTGCCATCTAGTCTGGCAAATAGACCTATTGCTTCACTTACATATTTCAGTTATGAATGTGAGTGGAAGCCACAATTATCAGTGAAACCACAATTATCTAGGTCTTGTACAAACATGTCAAGGACATGAAGGATGTGAAGCTTTAATAAACAAAATGTTATAAACCTGGAACAAAATTTTCCCCATTCTACAGACAGGGGAATAAAGAAGGCAGTTTCAATGATTTGTTCAAGGTTACAAAAGATATCTGGGGCAAAGCTAGAAATTTTATCATAAATTCATAAAGTCATTAAAATGAATCTTATGTTACAGTTTATTACAAAGATTATACAGGCAATTCCTTTTATAATAGTAAATTCCTTTCATGCTGCACTTCTACCCTGAGTAAGAATAAAGTATTCCTAATGAGCTCGATAAGATTTAGATCAATCTGCTGAAAAGTCCACTAATAAAAACATACTCTTTTAATTTCACAGATTGCTAGGGAACAGCTTCATTTCCATGTATTGAAATTGAAATCGGAATAATGGATAAGGGCACAAGTAGTTCTAAGACTGCTTGTTAAAAGAAAACTGTTCATAGGCATTTACAGTAGAGAACTGAGTTTTTAAAATTGATTAACAGGTGTGCTGCTTCTAAAAGAAGCACCACACTGGATAACACATTCCTTAAAATTTTCATGCAGTGTATAGTCCATAAAATCAAATTAATATATAGTATTATGGTGTATTCACCTGGCTCTTGGTGTTGGTATGCTGCTATAACTGGCATCCTCCAATTCCTACCACAAATACCAGTTAAAACTATCTTGGAGGAACAGTCACATAGCACTTCAAATGCACAACTCATAAATCAAAACATGATTTCTTATTTAGCTGAAGTAAAGGATCAGTTTTAGCTATCCAAGTGACAAGTGACATTTTTTTATCTCCTAAGATCTGAGAAAATTCTACATCAAAGTTTTAGACTAGATGCTCACAAGTCACTTATGTCACATAACGAAACAGAGAGACAGCTATTTGCTACAGCAAAGACATGCAAGGGAGAATTCTTTATAAGGACCTATTTTCAAAACATAGTTGTCTAGAATTTGGAAGCAATGTTGACCTCCAGGTCCCTACTTTGGGTTATCCACATTAAAAAATTTAGGTTAAACTGTAACATACAGTTACATGTTTGTTATCAAAAACATATGTGCAAACCAAAAGAAGTCCTGGAAAATAAAATAAGATACTGTCACCACAAATGAAAAGGGAGGAGGAAGGAAATCATTATATATGGCTAATAGAAAAAAATAGAAATAATAAGTACAAAATTGGATCATAAGTTCTCGGGATGTTGGTGTTTTTCACAACACAGTAAAAAATGAGAATCAAGCTTTCACAGGTTTATAACTTATTACATAGAAAGCAACTAATCCAAGTCATATTGTTTTTCCTCCACAAGAGTGCTGATAAACTCTGCATTAGGATTGCAAGTCCCTCTAGGCTCTGTCAGTCTCATTGTTATTTAATCCGAAATGAAGTATGTCTTATCAATTCATTCTATGCCATGACCCTGGTCAAGGTTAGATGGGGGTCTAGCTTTAAAAGAGCAGGAGTTAGCAAAAAGCGTTATTTTTCCTTGACAGACTAAAAAAGCAGTGATGTGCACAGAGGTAAAAATTCTTCACAGCAAGTACATTTCCCCAAATATGTTCCATTTACTCACTAAGAGAATATTCTCAGTCTTCAATAACATTTTAAAATGCTGGAACATCATAGTAGGCTTTTTCTTTTCTGTACTTTTTAAAGATGAGATTAAAGCAAGGATTTTATATTTTTTTAGTAAATCCTGTTTATGGGAAATCTATTTAAATTAATGCCACTCTTTTTTCAAATGTCTTTTAGAGTCAAAGAAGAAAGTGAGTCACATGGAAAAATTATCCTGCATGCTATTATCAGCAGAGATGAGCCAGCCCTCCTACCGTTTGTTGATGCATCTGTCTTGAGAAGATGGGGGAAAAAAAAAGGAGAAGAAAAAACCCCTTCTCTGGGGAACTGATCAGATCACAATAGTTTGTAAAACTGAGAACTAGATAAAAATTACTTTTTGAGAAGTGTGTAACAGTGCTGCAGCACCAAGCCCCACTGTATGCTTTCTCCTATGGCAATGAAAGTCTAAGCAAATCTTCTATACATATTTCATGCTTCCCTACTAATGAGCTGTTGCATGCAAAAATCACCCACTACACAGGAGGTAAGCTGGTACACCACCCATGAAATATAAAAAAGCCAGTAAACTACTAAACTGCAACTTTTAATACTGTCGCTTTCTGGTACAAGGAAAAGCCTCAACACATTTTATTTCATAGACTTCTAGGCTAAATTGCCACTTGAAAGCTGTGGGATTATGATCAAAGGTTTTAGCAGGATTTCACCAGGGGTACCTACTTTGTGCTAAACTACCTTGGGCAACCTTGATGACTTGTGCAACCAAACAGAAAACACAATACAAGTTGTTACATTCAAGTGATGCCCAGCATTACTAGAATCAGGGTTGTTAGTTTTAAAGTCTCTTCTTCATTCAGGATTATGCTGTCCTTATTAACAATGAGGTAGGCTAGACAGGTGGATTTTAGTACACTCCATACTTAGTATAAACTTCAATTTGTTGCTTGGATCTTGGCCAGCAATTTAATTTATTCCATGCTCTTAAATGACAAATCTCTGTCAACAAGAAAAATGAAGAGAACTAGAAGAGTGGTCATGTTAGGAAAATTACCTAAAATTAGTATTTTGCCAAAGCACTTAGTTCAAACAATTACCTAGTTAAGAATTTGTCCTGGCAATGTCTCACTACCATGAATAAGTGGAAAATTACATCAGAATCAGAGCCCTGTGAATCAAACAGCATTGCTAGTAAAACAAAGCTTTCCGCAATCTGATGTTTGAATACCAAAAGCACTAGAGGTCGTGGTAACTGATTCATTAGATCCTTGCACTTCCAAAAAAACAACAGAGTTAAAAAAGCCATTTCTTGTATTGGGCCTGTGACTGACAGAGGAAAACAACATTCCTTCTAGGGAGACTACACCAAATTTTCACAGAATCATAGAATGGTTAGGGTTGGAAGAGACCTTAAAGATCATCTGGTTCCAACCCCCTGCCATGGGCAGGGGCAGCTCACACTAAATCAGGTTACTCAAAGCCCCATCCAGCCTGGCCTTGAACACTTTATTTTAACTCCTTGTTCTGTGTTGTCCTTTCTTTTTCAGTCCTTACTTAGCAAGCCACCCAGATTTTGTCTCCAGACATCTCTCTTTTATCTCCTACTTTACAAAAAGGGCATGGAATACCTTTTTGACCATGTTTCAGTGGTAGATGCCTAGCTATACTAGGTCCTTGTGCATCAGTATTATGAAAGCTCAGTTGTCCAATGGAGTTCTGGGCACCTGTGCGATATTTACTAAGAAAACACTTATGTCATAGAATGAAGCAGTGGAGAGATGTGGACTTTTACAATCACATGGCACAACACAGCATCAAGTAGGTCTCAACCAGTTTAAGTCAGGAAAACCTGCATGTAGCATTCACACAATGCTGAGAAATCTTATAAAAGCCGTATTTGTTGACACATCATAACACAGCATAAAAAATGAAAGAAAAAATGGCATTACAGCCCTTAAATGCATATAAATACTTTATCTGTATATTGAATTATTGCAGGATGTTCCTCCATGCAAGCATCAGAAACAGCTTAAGGGAGGCCCAGGTCTGGCAGAGCCAGGGCTTGCAGACTGGGAAGGAATTGGAACGGTGCTGTCAAGACCAAATAATAGGTCTTGCCTTTCTTCAGCTTATCTGTCAGAAGCTTTATGAGCTCCTCATTTACTTGAACACTTTAAAAAAATTAAGATGTTCAAATAAAAATATAAAATAAAGGGGAAAAATTTAAATGACTGACTAATGAAAAGCGAGTGTTCAATCAAAAAATGGCTTTGATGTTGTGCAGTATCATATCGTAATGAAACTATCAAAGCTGTTCTTTTTTAAAAAAAATGGAAAATGTAAATTGCTCTATCTCAGCTCTTCAAACAGACAAAAGCAGTGAGAAAGCAGTACAGTAATGTCTGTGCTATGTCGAAGACGGCAATAATAGCAAATCTGCAACTATCAATTTCCTGTTTAATTATTTGGTACAATTCTTATTAAACCAGAAAAAGAAAAAAATCTCTTTCCTTCTCTTTGTTTATAAAACATTTAGTATTTTTTCACACCATTTAGCTCATCACATTCCCTTTCAGAATTATCCAGCATGGATAGTAAAACTAAAATATTTTACAAACATAATCAGATGAACTCATTTGTCCTGAAAATAATTGTTTTGAAGAAAAAAATAAAAATCTAAAAGAATCAGAGGGTCATTGCTATATTCTGTCTTGCTGCTACTTATATCATCAAAATTCAGATAGTTATTTCCTGGAAAGCACCTGTACCCATGGTAGGCAGAGTGATAAGTATTGTTACACAAATACTTGCTAAGCCATAGGTGGACATGTTTTTTGAGCTTGGTGCCTGATCTATTCACAAAAGTTTTGTATATGCATATACAATTTGTATGACATCAAAATCTGAATTCTTTCATGCAAATGGATATCTGAGCGAAATAAAAAAGTGCCACTATAAACAATGTTTGCTTCTATTGTAATACACAAAATAACTAACTAGAAAAAGAAAACCAACTCTGCTTCTTTGACCTTTAAACATAAAGCATACACAAGGGATGAATTAACTCTGTGTGCACATCTCTGTGTGTAAATGGATATAATTAATATTTAAAAATGTGGAAGATGAACTATAGTGACTCTTGTTGCAAGAGTTTAAGAAATTATCACCCATGTCTGTTCCAAAGCTATCCTGGAGGACACTACCCTAATTGCAGAGTCATCAGAAGAGAATAAGTGTCTGAGCTGCAGGAGCTCTAGCACAGTCAGATGCCTTTATTCAATCCTACCTTTATTCATGGCCTAGGCAACAAAGCCAGAGTGGAAAGATCCTAAGGCACAAATACGTACTCCTTACTGACAGCTCTCTTATGGAGACATATTCTGTGGCAGATGTGACTATAAACAACTTAGTTGAAAGACAGAAACAAAATTCTTTGACTTTTACTATAGCCCTTAGAGGAAGTTTCAAAATTTCTCTCTTAAAGGTTAAGTCTAGATGCATATGTCAGAAAACATACAATAGTATTTTGAGAGAAAATACTATTTATTTTTTAGAAAAAAATCCCTCTTTCCTTTCACAGATTGGATCCAGAGAACATGTCTACACTGTACTTCATGCTTTCTGCATAGTTGATTAGTTATTTGCACACAGCTCAGATTGACAGCTTTGTGTACGTGCGGCAGAAATTCCCATTGGTTAAACACAATTATATCTAAATATAAACCTAGAAAGGTAGTGGCTGAATAGTGTCATCTAACCAGAACTGGTCTGAATTTAGCTTCAAAATTTAGTCAAGTAGAGCATATGATCAAATTTAAGTCCAGCATTACAAACTAATAAAATTAATTACAAAGACTGTAAAATCACTAAATTTGAAGTAGAGGAAAAGTAAATGAAATATAGATCAGTAAAGGAGAATGAGAAAAGTAGGTAAGTGAGAGCAGCGCACAACTAATATTTGAGATTTTGGGCTGCTCATTAGCAAAAAGATATTTGGATTTTGTTTATTTACTTGGGTTGTTTAACCTCCAGTCTAACCTCCAGCAGTCTGCAGAGTTTCAAGTCCAGCAAGTGGATTGTTATATGCTCTTTTCAAATGCTCATGTAGTGTATTTCAGTGTTCAGACAGTCTGTTCAGAGTAAAGTGTAAGGAACAGACAGATAGATTTGTGATCTAGGATCAAAGGAAACCTCCTTTCCAAATACCTCCCTCCATCTTTCACTCACTCATTACACTCAGGAATACCACTAGCACATGGGAAATATGTTTGTTAGCTACTTTATTTTAGAGTAGGATGTATGGGTAACACGTCGTGTTAGCTCTGACAAAACAAAGCTAATATTCTCCCTTTTTTCATTTCACATTATTAAACGCATAATAAGCTGGTAGAACAATATCTCTCATCCCAGCTGGAGGCAAAAATAAAAAAAAAAATTCTTTTCCTATATAAATTTAGCTTTTTGCCTTTCTAGAGGTGGGTTTTTTTACAAATGACATCAATATATTCTTAAGAAAAAAACCGGTTTGCAGCATTTCAATTCACTTCTGGAAGGGAAAAATACTTTAACACTGGAAAAAAAAAAAAAAAGAAAATTTAAATATTACAACACTAGGATGGGGAATGTAGAAATTTCACATAAACCTCAGCACTTTTACAGGGATTGCTGCATCTCAGCTGGGTTCAGCTGTTAGGAAATGCATTTATGTTAAGCTGTTTTATACTAACAAGGCTCTGCTATGATTTTCAACATTACTAAAATTGCCTCGAGAAAGCACTAATTAGAATTTCCTTAATTTTTTCATTAATTTTTTTTTATTTCTTTTATTTTTCCTTCTTGCTCTGTTTTGTTTGGGTTTTTTTTGGTTTTTTGTTTTTGTTTTTGTTTTTTTGTGCTTTACTTGCTGTCATATTGTAGTTCTTTTTCAGCTCTGTTTCCATTAATATCTTATGTGAAATCAAGAGTAAATGCCTTGTTTTGAAAGTTTATAGTGCAGAGAATTAGCAAAACTGACTGTTAATCACCAGCATATTTTGATGAATCAGCATCTTCTGACCAAAATTAACCTAATTAGATACATGTAACTACTATTTTGCCCAAGTCTAATGTAGAACAAAGAAGGGAATTGCAAGCTACAGCTGCCACATGGTATTTCTTTATGCCACTGTGGTAAGTTTTGGTGTTTGTCCTGATACTCTTACTGCAGGGTATCATCCTCCACATTCAAAAAATGTCACTCAGACACATTCCATTCTTAAGGTGATATTTGGAGGCACTGTGACTCCGCAGGGGATCCAGTACCACCAGCCGATACTCTGAAGTGCTCTATCATCTTCAAAAGCATTAGATCTGCTAGGGTTAGAGGCAAAGGCTGGTGAAAGCGTCTTGACTTATGCCAAAACTCTGAAGACGTTACCCTGCTACACAGACCCTTAGTGAATTACAGCATTTCTGAAATTAAATTTAAATTTCTAAATGTATGTCTCTAAGTTCTTCCTGAAGGAATGTTAAGAAAAGTCTATCTCTTGGTAATCTGTGTGGAGATGGACCCTTGCAAAGTGATGGTGCAACACTGTGAATCAACAGAGAAAGAGAAGAAATGGCAAATCACAGGTGGAAAGAGATGCGCACAAAATAATATTATAAGTTCACATCTGAAAAATTATTCTTTAATCTCAATTTCCACCTGCAGATTTGTTTTGATTAAGAAATAAATTGCAGGTGCATAAAGACTCTAGCTAGTGATAGGCATAATTGGACATGCCTATTGCTCAGTGAGTCAAAAAGCAAAATCAACATCTGCAGTCCTAGCTGGAAACAACCTGAGCATAGCCAGAGATCCAGTGCTCATTCAGAAGCAACAAAGGAGGATTGGCACATGGCCCTCAACACCGTTACTGTTGACATAAGTTTCTATTATAATGAATGTTGAGCACATTTAGAAAAAAAATTACATCAATCAAAACCGAATGGCCAGATGAATGTTTTCTTGTAAATGGCCTTTGGGACAGATTTTGGCTATTTAAATGTTACCAGTGAAATATCTACATATGTTAAATAGATTGAGTGGTCGGCCCTAAGTCTGACTGTGTCAGCAGTTATCCTATTTCCTCCCTTACTGAACACCAGAATTGGAAAAAGAAATACATAAGCCTGGGAACAGCATTAAGTTTATGAAGCTATGCTGCTTTCAACACACAACAGGAGACCTAATACAGATTTTTTATGCGGCATCACACAGCACTGAGGAGGCCAAACCAGAGATTCTGCAATAGGCAAATGCTGGGGTTTTTTGGGGGATCACTCTAGATATTAGTGAAGCTCTCCAAAATTATCTCTTTTATGTTTCTGCTCATCTTCTATGTACTTCTTATCCAAAAAAGAAAAACCCCACTTCAGTGCCTGTTACTAGATTATTTTCACAGATGTTAATAGTCATATCTAATGCTTAAGTTGTACTCAAGTTTTTATCTGATTTGGATCATAAGAATATCTGCAGGGCAGATGAGCTGATTTTCTGTAAGCTCAAACCTCCTGTGTCATTAGGCGTCAAAATTCAGGCAACACCAAGTCTATAGTGTGTGTACACTATGTGTAGAAAATGATACAAAATATATAGCTTCTGAGTACAACATCTGATATTTGTTTCGGAATGTAAAGAGAGAAACTATTTCAATCAGGCTCACTTGTACTATATAAGTACTGTTTTTTAAAATTATTTTCTTTTCTTTTTTTTTTTTTTTGTTTCTTTTTTTAACCTTGTGTTTCTTATGCCTATGCAGCCTCTGTCAAGAAGCTAGATGTAATATGCCAGGAAAATATTGCAGGATGGACCATTAGGAGGAAGATGTTCTTATCTAAAAGACTTTGAGTCTGGTCTACCACTTCCACATGGAATGTAGATCAGAAGCAACTTGTCAAGTCACGTATTTCTAACAACCATCTGCCTACCCCCTAATATATCTCTTCCCATTTCTATTGTTACACATAAAGTTTCATTATGAGTCTATTTATGGCAGAATAAAAAATGGCAATATGATATTTAAAGTTAAGCCACCTAGCTGCTGCTCTGCAAAAGAGCTTTAGAGAATTTTCAGCTCCTCATTGACTTCTAGTGTCTTTATTAATTGAAAGCAAACACTACTCAATTAAACAGTTTCCAAAAGCAATGAAAAAATATAATTTTAAAAGTCAAGTTTCATGTATTGTCACATTTTGTGGAGGAAAAAAAAAAAAAGAAAAAAAAATCACAATAGAATCACAGAATGGTTTGGACTGTAAGGGATCTAAAATATCATTTAGTTCCAAGCCCCCTGCCATGGCAAGGACATCTTCCACTAAATCAGGCTGCTCAAAGCCCCATTCAACCTGGCCTTGAACACTTCCAGGGGTGGGGTATTGTGGCGTACGAGGCATGGACTCTAGTTGTGGTGCAGTTAAAGACGTTTATTGAGCGAGCTTACAGGCTTTTGTACTCTGCCTAGTGGTTAGTACCGGTTACCTCCTTCGGTACTTTTCAGTCATGAAACAATGTTCCTTCTGCATGCACACACCATGCATTTCTCCAGCCAATGACCTTACTGATGACACGACCTTTCAGCCAGTCATATTACTGTCCACACGCCTTTGCTTAAGCAACTACTTTTAACCAGGTGTATAAACATGTTTCTCTGCTACTACTTACTGCTACATTGTTAATTCCTGCTATCCTCCAACACACATTCTTTGCCCCTTGACCCATCGGGTATCCACAACGTCTCCGGACAACCTGTTCCAGTGCCTCACCACCCTCACAGTAAAGAACTTCTCCCTAATATCTACTCTAAATCCACTCTTCCAGTCCAAATGTAGGTATACATGAGGCATTTCTACTATTTACAACTGCTGAGAAACCAGACCATTTTTCTGTGAGTTATTACATTTATGCATCATATTTGCTCCGGGAGCCACTGTTATTTTCCTTGGCCTTGTTCTCCCAGTCTTAGGACTATATTGATAGACAATTTGTAGGTACTCAACATTGAGATTTTTGACTCATTATTTTCCTACAAGATTCATTAAGTTTCCCCGAATCAAAAGGAAATATATAGATTTTGCCCAGTAAATATAACTTTTTACTCTTGTTGTTCAAAAAAAGTAAAACTTGAAAGAATGAGTCATGATCATAAAAGTTTAGAAATTAAAGAGGACTCTTTCTTTCTATATATCTGGCTATGAACTGAAAATGCCTTCATGCAAGGCTCAGCTAAACCAGAGACTTTTCTTATTACTTGCATAGTGATAGATAATTATACTTACATAGAATGGCACAGTGTTTTTAAAGGCACTGAAAATCCGTGCAGATTGATGAGTTTAAATTCCTTCCATCAATAGTGAGGACTATAAGGTGAAATGCAAAAGGATAGAGATCACCTATTTCAGGTGAGAGCCTTAACGACTGAGTCAACAATTTTTCTTAAGATGGAAAAGATGATTTGACTTTTCTGCATCAATAAACTTAGCTTATAGTACATGCACTGCTTTTATGAATGAAAAATTTCAGAGTCTCTACCTATAAAGACATCTTCAGTACGCTATGATCTGAGAGCTTTACTAGTGGTGCAGAAACTGGAATGAAATCATAAGTATGTGGAATGGAATCCAAATATTCATCAGACAGAGGTATAACACCAAATAAACCATCTGGTATAATATATTTGATCCTTACAAACACGCAATTTGCCTCTGGGGAAAAAAACTAAAACCAAAACCCAACCAAACCAAACCCCACCCCAAAATCCAAAAAACCCAAACAAACAAAAACCCACAACTTTCTCTCATGAAAAATTAATCTGCATTTTAGTTTTATAATATTTATAAATAAAATAAAGGTAAATTTCTCCATATTTACAGCAGCTGAACACAGTTTTTGGCAGTGTTAGAAACAGAACCACCAGCAAAGTCCTTACTGGACTTCAGGAAGCCTCCATAACATGTTTCATGGGGTTGTAACTCTTCTTGGGGAACACAGCTTCTGTGCTACAGCATGCGTGTGTGAACAGAAAAATGGGATTTCCAACTACAGAATATAATTTTTTGTTTAGGCTTTTTCTGATCTCCTGCTTTCAGTGGGCTTTGGCTCCAGTTCTCTTTGATCCTGTAGAAAAAGTAGTTAATTAAAAGGACTGTGAGCACAAATAGGTTCAAAGTATTCTACCAGAAGTCAATGACTACAGCTTATGTCTGATCCTTACGTCCCCACACTTAATCATCTGCATTTCCTGTTTAATTAAATACGACAGAGTATGAATTCCAAAATAGCCAAAGACTAATTTTTTACAGTTCTGGAAATTAATGCTTTTAATTATTGACCAAAGACATAACAATTTACATATTTATAATTTTTTTTAGTTTGATATACATATCTGAAAGGATTTTTCATCTAGATAAGTTATTCACAAATGAAAAAGGAGTGCTACTCAGTCACACTCAGTTCTTTGAAAGAGAGTTTAGTCATGCACATTAGCATCTATGTATTCCTTGTCATTCATGGGCATTAAAGACAAATCCACTTCTACTTAGAATTCAAGGCTAGAAAAACCCTGCCCACCCAGTCAATGCATACTTTCCAGTCAGTGACCATTATGTGGAGTTACGCTTTTCCTCCACATTTCACTTTTGATATACACACAAGAACACTGGTCACTCGCTGCTCTAGTCAGAGATGTGGAGTAATACTTGCCATCTTTCTGAGATGCCCACATAATAAGCCTAATTTTCAACAGAAAGAGCATAATTTTTAAAATCTACAATAAGTAACGTGAAGATGTAGGCTACAGTTAGGATTCACTTTTCCTGAAAATTGACATTTAGAAGAGTTATCTCATCAAAGATCCCTGTTCATCTTATAAATTACAAAAATGCTTGCTTTTTTTGGATTGAGCTCCTAAAAGAAACCCTTATGCACTTATCTTTGAAAAGTTGCCAAGTGATTGACCCAATGGGCCAAGAAAGGAAAAGGGAATGTTAGCATAAAGAATAAAAAATTGACACCTGTCTTCAGTAAGACACCTAACCCCTGAATGGTATAAAACACTAGTCTCATTCCATTTCTACACAAAAGGTCAATTACATGCAGGATGCTAACTGTGTAATCAGCACATCCTGGCATTTAAAAGAAGTAGCAGAAAAAGGCTTCATTGTTATACTCTTCATAGTGAAATCATAGAAAGGCATTAGTACAAAAATGATTACAACTAAGCTTTGCTGAACCACTATCAGTACAGGGTTCAGTGTGTGGAGAGATTAAAGCCTTGTGCAATCACTGTCTAGAGACTGCATGTCATTTCACATCAATTGGCATGATGAATCTTTTACATAATGTGAATCACAGTCTAATTGTGAGTTTGATTGCATCTACTGTTGTTCTGATCACACAACCTAAGCACATAAAGGCAAAAAAGGAACTAAGCTATTGTACAGAGTTAAAGGAAGAAAGAAAAGCTGTGTAGCATGAAATGAAAGTGACATCTCACAGGATATATGATACTAAAAGTTGCTGAGCAATTTACCAGCTATATGTAATATATATATTGACATCATCAAAAAAGGCAATTAGGGGAGCATCTCTTCCACCAATAGAAATACATCATTCCTGAAATCATTAGGCTGCTACCAGGAAACTCAAGACTGGGAGCCTTGTTGCCAGTGAAGATGCATTTAAGACAATAAACTCTCTACTACCTGCAATGCAGAAAGAATGCAACTTACCCAGGATTCTCACAAGAACTGGCAGAAAAAAAGGGCGGAATATGCTTCAAAGATGATCAAGTTCAGACATGGATTGATTATAAATCATATTGTAAAATAAAACAAAAAATTGTCTTCTATGGAAATTATATTGCTTCTATTACAGTAGTAGCCAAGACATACAAAATCTGTAATGCATTTATTTCCCAGTACCATTAAAACTATTGTCTTCACTTTATAAAAGTAAAAGAAAATATCAGTTAATTAAGGAACTTTTCCTAGATGCTACAGGAAATCTACAGAATAGCAAGTGGTTATCCAGATGGTCAGGTAGCAAACTAGTAATCAAGATACTGGACAGATGGCAGACTCCAGACCCTCCTTGCTTGTCAGTGAAACACGTGGGTATCTGGGGTAAAGGGCATTACTACATTCATTATTCAACTATTCTATTTCTCAGCCTCACAGGAAGAAGATCTACCATCTAGAGCTATCCAAACTTTTACTAGGGTCAAAAAGGTATGATCATTACAATTGAAATGATGCTACTTATTTCAGGTAGTATGCTTCACATCCAAAAGCATTTTCATGTTAGTCTTTGTATGACAGACTACAAGAGTAGATGCAGATCATTATGGCTAGTACTGCTTAGCTCAGCTTCATAGACTTTAAGTCATAGAAAATAATGAAGAAATGACTGGGCTTGCCTAGTTAATTAGTATAGTATCTAGCTGTAACAATACACTGTTATTGTACTCACTAAGGATTTACCTAAATGCTTTCCTATATTTACATGCAACCCCAAAATCTGCAGAACCCAGTTTTGGAAATGAAATGAGAGTTAACAAGACATTATAGGGAAACGGTCAACAAATCTGCACAAGGTGGGCTAGAGCCATGCCCTGGAGACATCTGACCATAAATCTGTCTTTTCTTGAGAGAAATTAACAAGACTGCAAAATGACATCAGCATCAACTTTCATAGGGATATGTTTCTGATTTCACTATCAATTATAACATCCAAGAATGAATTATCAGTTCCACAAGCACATTGCTGACAACAAATTTGGCTGTTACCCTTTCATCTTTCAAACGCATTACATATGTAAGGATACAGAAGTTTGGTGGGGTTTTTTTATCTCTTAGGGGTTTTCTACAAGGCAACCCACTTTTTATCTTATAGTCATTACAGCTAAAGACAAGGAAGTCATTTCAAGGTTGGTTTATGTGCAGGTGGTTGGTTGTGGGTTTATGTTACTTCAGTTTGATTTTAGATGAATGTGTAAAGCATTTCAGATGTTTCTAAAGCAAACAGATATCAATAGAAATAAATACAAGTCAAAGGTTGGCATACTACTTAAAATAAATCATAGCTCCAACAATGGAACTATGCCTTTTTACCTCTGCTAGACAACTGTTCCAAGGATCCTGGAATAAACTAGTTCTGAGTGGGAAAGTTTGCTATGCCAGCAAATTTTTCTCTTGCAAAGCAATAGTTTAGCTTTCTAAGCTCTGTTTATTGGGTCAATAAAGATATTTGCACAAAATTTAAATTTTCAAGAAAAAGAAACTCAGATCTAGGATCTTTATGCTAGGTATCTTTCTAACCTACATTTGAATGGTTTTGGTGCACTGACAGTCAACTATATTACTTTGCCCTTAACATTTTCTGACCCACTACAGGGTATAATTTAGTGTAATTAAGTTGTGTAAATCTGAGTATGTAATTACTATTGCTCCTTGGGTATTTGGAATCTATTTGTTAACAGGAAATTCAAACTAGCGCTTCTCAGTTGTCACTACAGTGCACATTGGTATTTATTTGAGAACTATTTGGCAAGGAAAAATGCACTGAACTATATTTCACTGTTTAGAATCCAAATATTTAGCAGAGGAAACATACAAAATCTTGCAGATAATGAGTTTCTTTTTTCTGAGGTATGTCAGCAGAAGTCAGAAGTAAAGTTGATTACAGTGAGGTCCTCCTGCTCAGTTATCCTACTACGACAACTTCTTAAAACCCAGGCAAATGCATGTAACAAAAAACCCCATATGATTTGGTAATTACAAAAACCAAAATTTTGTCATGCAGACAAAGGGAAGAAAAAATTCTGGAACTGGGTGATAATGATGCCATATGGATTTCCTCTGACTTCGTCTCACAGATATCAAGCACCAGCTTGGGTACTGTGGTTTACAGATACAAAAAGGAATGTGGTTAAGGTAAATAGATAAATAAATAAATACTGGTAATGTGGATTTCATCAGGCCAAAAACATTTTTCTGCAATAATTTCATTGCTCCATCTTGCAATGTTGCAATGCTCCATCTCGCAATTCAGTATCATGATAAGAATGAAAGCAGTCTTTTATCAGGAGCAGAACACAGAATAGGCTAGAGGGTAGCATAAAAATATAGATTTGCTAAAAGTAATGACCTGAATCTCTGGATTTTAAGAGTGCTCCAATTACCCCGGGGCAGTCTCCACTCTCCTCACATTAATGAAAAACTTCACCACAAAAGACTCAGGAAATCATACAGGTATATACTAAAGAAAGAACCTTATCATACAGAAAGATTTTTTCTACAAAAGATATTATTACTTGTAGATGCCATTTGACTTGTCAGGTACCAAAGGAAGATTCATAACTCCAGCTATAAACAAAAGGCACTTGTTAAGTAGTTTTCTAATGCAAAATATAAAATGAGATGCAAACACAAGTCAGTGGCTCATGCCAGACGGCCAGGTAACAAATCATAGAACTAACTGGACACATCTTGAACCATTACTGTTGACATAAGAGCCATGAAGCTTCTGAGAGTTAGCCAGTCAACCTAGACAGAACGATTACTGCAAGTAGCATTAAATTAAACACTGGCATAAAGAGTCACACAATATCTCAAACTCCAACACATTGATAAGCTGATTACTTAAGCAAAATACTGCAGAGGGTTGTGTGTGCCAGTATGCGTGCATTTAAAGTACTACACATGCATAGGTCACTCAGATACTGCATGAAAATTCAATAAATTAAACATGACTCGTTGGGCACGTTAAATGAATTGCAACCCATAATCATCTAGGTAGCAACAAGGCATTCATTTAAACTGACCTAGATGGATGGTATAAAGAGTTATTAACTATAATGGGAATACAAATTACAAGTTAGAATCCCTGGAATTCTTTTCTGGTTGAAGGGATTTTTATAAGAAGCTAATAACTGAAACTATGCATATATATGATATTTGGGACCTCCTTCACTAGACACTGGTTGGGGTATTTTATATGCAAGTCAGATAATGTGAGACTGTAAATAAAATAAATGCGTGATGGTCCACTCTGAAATCCTGTGCCTTGTCTGGGATTATAGGGTGGTAAAATACAGAACAGTATTGATGACGAGTATACAAAATAATTGGCTGAGTTAAGTATCCCTGGAATTTCAAAGCAGGCATATTTGGCATAACTAAGTGAAGAGGAAAAGGTTTATTTAAACTTATTGTGGAATGCACAGCAGTTCCTTAGATTTGCTTTATCTTCTTAATCAGAATGATTTCATGGTCCAGAGAGAAAAGCAACTTTCTCTTAGTCAAGAGTTAGGGTAGAATTCATTCGACTAAATGCAGAAGCCTGCTTTTCATTTGAGTTACCCCAGTCTCTGTGTATGATCAGTAGAAATCTAGTCACTATAGACTATGAAGTCTAAGACAGAATTCCTTTAACTCTAAAATAGACATTTTAGATACATCAGATAGACTGAAAGCTAAAAACGTCTATTTCTCTACACGGAAGACAAAGGGACGTCCAGAAACAGCTGTCTATGTTACATACGTCTAAGGAAACTGAGGTGACTTCTGTTCCTAGAATCTACTCTTGGCCTTCCCATTAACCTGTTTTATGGCTCTGGAAGCCCAAATGCTATAAAAAAAAATATCAAGAATGCTAGTTTAGACTTCATTACTCCGTTGATGACATGTATTATGCAACACCTGATCCTTTCAGACATCTATATTTACTCAAAGTGACTTCCAACCTTTCATCTTTTTGTACCTGTGTTCTGCCTCCCATTCTGTCTGTTTTGTATATTCACTGTGTAGCCTTTAAACTAGAATGGTCGCTTTCACATACAGGTTGTAACAGGACAGAACCTCAGTATTAGATGTGCCTCTTGACATAACACCATACAGATAGTTAATGATTAATTTTCGATGTCCTTCGCATTTTCTGAGGTTCGAAAATTTCTTTTACCAGCTAATATGAATAGGCCATTGGATTTAAAACAAAACAAATTATTCTTCACAGTGATGTAAGAGAAAAATTCAATGCTTCACAGTATATCCCCAGCTGTACCAGTGTTGTGGTTTAAGCTTAGTTGTAAATTAGACAAAGCATGTAGCCTGCTTGTTTTCCCCCCACAACCTGTCCTT
>WYDI02041650.1:0-10823 GCA_009867235.2 Psittacus erithacus
CAGAGCATGAGACTCAGAAAGTCTTTGGTCAGAGTAAACATTACTGAGCAGCAACTAAAAACATCGGTGTTATCAGCCTTGTTCCCACGATGAAAGTCAAAAACACAGCACTGCACCAGCTACTAAGAAGGAGAAAAATGATTTCTACTGCTGAACCCAGGACACACAAACTACCTACTTTTCTCCACTCTATTAAATTCTATTCTCCCAAGACAAAGACTCTGTTTTTCATGCCTTAATCTTCCTCCATAACTCTGAGCTCTAAGTGTAGATATGGATATTCAGAATGAGGCCAAGTAACAGCAGCAGCTGATTTTATCACTACCTACCAGATGGAATTGGTTCATTTCATTACAGAAATATTATGTAAAATCTAGGTTTGAAAATCTAAAAACGCACAGGTCTCCGGCTAGCGTTTGATTTTCCCAATACTAGGGATTTCATTTAATGTAATTTTATGAACTTCTTTGGCAAATTCAAATGTGACTTTTGTTGGGTTTTTCTGAAATAAACAGATGGTCATGGCGGGAAAAAAAAATACCACCACAAAAAAATAAGACACACCACAGTGCAAACAGATAGACACAGTAAGAAAAAAGAAAATCCAAGTGTCAGATGTTTTCAGTTCCTTGCTACCCTGAAAACAGCTGTTCATGGCAGCAACATAGGAACTAATCATTTAGCCCTGTGAAATCCCAGCACATGTGCTTTTTTCTCCATTTAAGATTTTATTTTTCCAGTTTATGGACAGATAAGGCAGACAGACAAATTATTTTGCTTGCACACATATACAGATGCATTTGGGATACTTATAAGCCCTTGATGCTGTTTCAAGATACGTGGGGTTTAGGTGCTTAAATTCTGACCCAAATGAATCTTATATAGATTGGGTTCAGATGAATATTTAAAAGAATTCTTCCCCTCCTCCTTCCCCAAGTGTTTTCAACTTCATTATTTCTAGTGAACTCTGTAAGCACTTACTCCTGCTAGATCTGCATCCTAAGGGCAGCCCATATATCCTTATTAAAAGTATCAGAAGTATTTATGTAATTTTTAATTTTGTAACTGTCACAATACACATTTCAAGAAGATACTATTAAAACCCAGAACAGTGATTGCCTAAAATATTTTTCAGTTCTGACACTTACCTACATACTACTTTAGTTGCCACAGGTCAACCTAATTTGAATAAATCATGTGAGATTAAGATCACGCTGCACCAGCAGTAGGAGAAATGCTATTTAATGCCTAGTGAGTAGTTTCCTTTGTTTCTTCTTCAGTTGGAAAAAATAAAGATCCAAATCAACATATGAACAACAAACTGTAAGGTAAACCTCAAACCAATACTTCGGAAATCATTGTATCTTTCCCTCAGTCCATGCAAGGAAAATTATTTTTCTTTCGGATTATCTGATCCCCACATTCATCTTAATCCCAGAATGAAATGAGCAGTTGAAAGCTTGAAGCCTTATGGAGCAAGAAATATTCTGAACTAAGCGCTGACAAACTCTGAAGTATCTTTGCTCTGACACTGTAGACCAAAACTACATGCTCTGATATCCACTGTTACACAAAGAACAGTGAGTCAGGCTTACGTGCGCTATTCACTGCTATACAAAGCATGATAAGACAGGCTTACATGCACATAAATGTATTCACAAGGTCCATGGCTGATGATTTACTTACACTGACGAATTGTCAAAGTGTGTTAGAAGGAAAAAGAATGTAAAAAAAAAAATAAATAAAAAGGAGAGAGGAAATAAAACATTTCCCAAAGGCCAGCTGGGAAAGGAAGCAATGCATGTCCCCAGATATGCATTTTCTGGTAACCCATCAAGTGTTATCTATCAAGATTTTCCTTGCTCATAACTCTCATCATTCATCATTATGCTACTGGCTGGTGCACACTTGATCAATGCATTTGAACACATTAACTGGATGTTAAATTTTGTGCATGTATGTATCACTGAATAATATTTACTGGATGTCTTATACACTAATGTTTTCAACTATTTTTCTCCAGCACAAATTAAGAAATTAAAAGTTGCAGTGTCAGGTGTCAGTGGTGATTGTTTCCCTATAGAAATCCAACAAAATAGACCCAGCAGTGATCCATAACAGAGTTGGAGGTTGTAGGTCCAAGGCAGTGAGGGCAAGAGCATTTGGAGAATCAGAGGTAGCGACACTGCCACTACAGCCTTAAAGAATGTAAATAAAAGGTCACAAAGTTGTAAGTGCAAGGAAGCCTGAAAAGCAAAACCAATAAATGCAGAGCTATGTAAATTAATAGCCATATACATAATCAACCACACACTGATTAAAGACATTCCAGAAAATGGTAAAGTATTAATTCCAAGTGAAACAAAGGAAAATGGCAAGTAAATGGCAGTTATTAGCAAAGAAAAAAAGCTAAACCTGTTCTAATTAAGTAGAGAGAAAAAGTACACATGCAATTCTTTTCCAAGGGATCCCAAAAGCCTTAAACAGCAGTAAATGACAACGGCAGCTATCTACACAACTTTAACCAGCTACAAGTTTCTACGTGCAAGTTGTATGTTCTAATATCCCTTCTCTTTTACCAAAGAAATAGATGGAGTTTAGAGTACAATTAATTTAACTATTTTAGATTCCTACTTTAAGATGAACTCTATCATACCCTTCGTGTACTTTCAGCAGTGATATTGTATATTATAAATAAAGAATATCTGAATTCCACGTACTTGACTGTGGAGATTGAACACACAGACTCCCGCAGAGTTCCATGCCAAAAACTTCTTTACTGTCAGAGATTTGATTTCTTTTCTATCCGCCCCCTTCCGGTTGGTTCCACAGTTTATATAGACTACACCTTTTGTTCTCGGGCTACTAACAGGATTGGCTGGATTTGAACATTGCCACCCTCCGATTTGCCACTATGTGTTACCCTCTGGGTGGCCACTCCCCTCTATGTTCAGGCCCAGCCCAGGATGCTCCTGCCGATTCCAGGATGTTCGAGCCCAGAATGTTCTGGTCAATCCCAGGATGTTTGGCCTAGCCCAAAACCCTTTACAGCAACACTTTAGATCCATGTTTCCCTGAATAATCCAATGTGAGTTTCAGACTGATATCTTTATGAAATTGGCACAGTCTGCTTCTGCAGCTTCACAATCTTTAGTGCTCTTTTGAAAATCCTACCACAAGCCTTCCTATCGACACTCACAATCTTCAGTTCCGCTACTATTCCCTCACTATTACCATTAAGTCCTTTTCACTACCTCCCCATTTCATCATGGAGCAGTTCCTGGCAGAAACACTGCTTGTTTACAGGTTCCTCAGAAGTAAATTCTTTTAATATAAGTATTTTATTTTTTTTATATGACTCCATTACCCAGTTTCAATACTGAACCCCTAACATGCCGCCCCAGTGAGAATGGTACCAATTGTGAACCCTGATAAATAATTACACCCAATAAATCCCAACATTCTTTAATTTGCAAACCTTTTCTTTCTTCTGTAATAAACACAACACTGAATAAGGAATTGACTGCAAGTAACATTTACTTGCATTACATGAGATAGAAGCACTATCCCTAGTTTATGTTTGTGACATACAACATTTCAAGTGCTTACTTCCAAGAATATTGTGTCTACACAGACAACTTGAACATTTAATACATCCTCGAACCTGGAACCAATTTTAAAACCCAGTACTTGCATTTCAACAACTGTGATTGTCAAATCACTTCAAGAGATGCTATTGCTGTTCAGACTTCATAGATGACTCATGTAGATGAATCCTGAAAATATATAGTGCTTACACCATTGTTTTATGTGGCTACGATTTACTTTTTTGTAGAAGCTTTCATTTCTATAATACCTTGAGTTTCATAGTCCCAACTTTGAAGAACACATGAACTTGTTTGAATTATCCAGGTTTCACAGATTTTTACACCTATTGCAGAGAAGACAAGTTTTTTTTGCTGGCTCCTCATCAAG
Source organism: Psittacus erithacus (assembly GCA_009867235.2). Lineage (NCBI taxonomy): Eukaryota > Metazoa > Chordata > Aves > Psittaciformes > Psittacidae > Psittacus > Psittacus erithacus. Next base: position 3,976 of record WYDI02041650.1, read on the forward strand.
TTTCTTGCTGTTACATAAACATATCATATTGACAAAGAAAGTGGCACAGTTAAGGCTTTTCCCAGTGACAGCAAGGAAGACATTTACACAATCAGGATGATTCAAACAGCAGAGTCAAGGAACATTCACATTCTATCACTTTAAACAGCAGGGAAAAAAATAGCTAAATTGACCTAGCTATTTTAAAGACATATTGGGGATGTATTAAAGATCACCTGTTGTGCATTGCCAAAGTTTAGAAAAGTGTTGCTGAATAAGAAACACATCAGAAATAAACTAGTCTTTTTTTATTGCTAACAAGGTTCTGTTGGAAGACCATCTGAAGACAGAATGCAACTTTACCAAGAGCAACTATGGTGTGTATGAACCTTAAAACGAGAAGGCATAGTAAACAAAGAATTGGTCTTCAAGGAGGCAGTCATAAGTAAATTCAGGAAATAGCAGCAGTAATCAAATGGGAGTTAAATGCAAGGTAAAACAGACAAAAAAACAATAAGGAAATGTTTAGGGACATCTGCCTTACATAATTTGAAGACAAAGACCAAGACCAAATTATCCAAATGCATCAAAAGTACACATGCAGTAAGCTAGCAACTTAGCTACATCAAAATAGATGAAAGTTTCAAGCAGTGAGAAGAGATAAAATAGTCTGAGTAAATAAAAAAATAGCATAACCATACAAGAAAAGTTAAATGAAATCTTTCCTTCTTTTGAACTTTATAATCGTTACAAATTCAGTAAGTTTTAAAGTATGTTGGAGAAGCATTAGTTGTCTCTTCCTACTCATATTTCTGATTGAATGCTGAAGTACCTTGGGATGCCATACACCATGCTGAGGGAAATGTTACACCCCTTGCAGAGACATCTCTCTGTATTCCAACAATACATGCAAAGGATACATGTCTGCATAGCTCTTTATAATGTAAGGTTCTCTGTTCTATTTAATTGGTTCCATGTAAGGATATGCAAACTCTGTAAAGATTTAAAAGGTTAAAAAATGGTTTCAGTAATTTAGGAACAAAAACTGATATCCAGTTCATTTAACTTCAGCTACTTGAATATGTGCATGAACAGCTAAATCTGACATTACTGGCAGGGAAGACCACTAGCCAGACTGAACATGCAGATATTCCCTGAACTCAGGAAAAGGATAAATAAAGGCATTTCTAAGGTAGATTCAGTAGCACCGTACACATTATTTTTTTTTTCCAAGTGATAATGATGTTTTCCTCCCATCCAGAAAACCAGAACCTGTTCAGTTCTCAGCTACACTTCAGTATGCTGCAAAACAAAAAGCTCTACTTAGATGTTTAAGAAGGGAAATGTATTACTTAAAGTTGTCCTGTAGGAGTCAGTCTGACAACCAGTTTTTCTGATTTCATTTTGCACAGAGCATCAAAAAAAGCAATTCTAAGACAGATGCCAATTGCTTCAGCTAAAGCACTTGAAAGAGCTAAGAAAATGCCATAAAAAAAAAAAACCCAAATACATCTATTTAAAGATGTCAAAAATTCGAAAAGCAGTATCTGAAGAGCTTTGTTACATGCTGTTTATTCCTGAAAAGTATACATTATTTACTAAAAGACCAGAGTTACCCACACTATCCATACATAAAGTAGAGGGGGGAAAAATAGCATAACAGAACAGAGGTGTCTGAATAGATGATAGTTTTCAAATGTCAAAACAGTTTTAAAGAACTTGTCTTTTAAGAAACAAAAAAATGCAAAAACCAGCAATCAGTGACCTTGGTACCACTTGAAAAAGAAAAAATGGCCTCTCATCTTCAATCTACCTTTTTCCCTAAAATTCCTCCTTCCAGAGGCATGTGTGAAAATCAGAGAGCATTATTTGTTAAGATATGACTTTTGAGACAAAGATTTAGTTAACTCATTGCTTTGACAAAGACAAAAAATAATTTTCTTTTTGAAGGCTTGTAAACTACATCTATGAACAAGAATCCATGTAATGTTGCGCTAAAAAAAAATTCATAAGTATTTGCTCTAGCATGAGGTATTAGTCACTTGAATTATGCCCTGTATTTATATCAAATTACATATTGCTGTCTTCAACACGGAGTTGATTACAGTTATGCAAAGTTTTGCAAAGTTTTGCAAAGTCTTGCAAGAATTTTCCTAATTATGAAACTGATAAAGCACAGAATCACAACTGTTAGGATTGGAAAGGAGCTCAAAATCACCCTATCTAACCCCCTGGCAAGGTAGGGCCACCCAAAGCAGGCTACACAGGAGCACATCCAGGCAGGTTTTGAATGGAGGCAGAGACTGCACAACCTCCCTGGGCAGCCTTTTCCAGTGCTTTGCCACCCTCAACCCTTCTTCATATTGAGGTGAAACTTCTTCTGTTTTTGTTTAGGGCCACTGCTCCTTGTCCTGTCACTGGGCACCATGAAAAGAGTCTGGCACCACTCTCTTGGTACCTGCCTTCGAGATATTTATATGCATTAATGCAATCCCCTCTGAGTCTTGTCTTCTCTAGACTAAACAGGCCCAGGTTTCACAATCTCTCCTCCACAATCTGGAGCTTAAGAGAGATGCTCCAGACCCCTGATCATCTTTATGGCCCTCCACTGGACTCTTTCCAGTAGCTCAGCTCCTTGTCTTTCTTACACCAAGAGGCTCAGAACTGGACACAGTATTCCAGATGTCGCTTGACCAGGGTCGAGTAGAGGGGGAAGATCGTCAACCTTGACCTGCTGGCCACACCCCAGGATACTATTGGCACTTCTGGCTGCAAAGGCACACTTATATTGCCCATGGCATAGCTGTTACCTATGGCATCAGAAATTTTGTGAAATTAATTCAACTCTTGGGGGTTTTTCACTATTTATTTCAAGTAGTCTTAATTACTTGAGACAAACTCCCTTCCCTCCCCCCATACTGGAATGTTCTACGCACCTTGTAGAACAGCTGAGGAACAATTTTAGCCTTAGACTAACTAGACAAAAAATTTGTAGACTATAAGAAGTGGACCTGGAGACAATAATGAGGTCCTGTATTTACCCAAAACATATGCAGATGTAATTTAGTTGAAACTTTTGTCTCGTTTTGGACAAGTCAAAGAATAATAATGTTAACTAATTTAATCTTTGCTATTTTCCCCTTCTGTTTTCTTAACACAGAATCAACTAGGGAAAGGCCTTCAAGATCATCAAGTCCAACCATTACCCAAGGACTGCCAAGTCCACCACTAAAGCAAGTGACACTGTGATGTCCAAGCCATACCATCAGTTAATTCCTGCCATCTGGGCCATAATATGAAAATTTTCATTAACCTGTTTGAACTTTGGTATATGAAGTACACAGAAATAGTTACATATTCAATATAAATCCATTTCCAATAGCATTAGTTAATAAATAACTGCTTTCCAAACTTGTTCTCATCCAAGTTATATTAAGGAAGTTAAAAGAATTCAATGCTTGCTACAATTTACAACTGGCCATATATGATCTTTGCATTTAGCGTTATTCACTGATTATTTCTGTTAAATAGGTTTTTTGTCAGTTGCAGTAGACCTGTATTTCTATTTGTTTGTATAGTAATCTAGGATTAAATAATGAAGCTCCTTTTAATTTTTTTGTAGCAGCTCCAAAGAAGGTGATACATGTTTCTGAAAATCAACTCAAATATAATTAATTATCTGCAAAACATTCTCAGATTTACAGAAATGTTTCTTCTGTCTTCCTGAATGTTTGCTTTTACTGCCTGATTTCCATCTTACAATTTGCTATGATATCTACAAAATGACATGTGATTAGTTTTACATACCTGTCTGCCAGGAAAAATAGGCTGATAAATTCAATGCTGTCAACACTTCACAACGTTACTCTTATGTGCAATTTAACTGTCTAAATGAACTATTTTTTAATGTAAAACTAATAAGAAATAACTTACTTAGGAAATTTATCCTATGTTATAGGTGGACTGTGACACTACAGATGGAGAATATTCAGGCTAATAGCTGCGTTATGACTGCTGCCCACCTGAAAGGGATGGTAGCACCTGAGCACACCACTGTCTTGTTTTAAGACTCTGAATCTGCTAAATATTACAGATGGCTGGAGGGTAAACAAAAGAGCTACTAACAGCTTCAGAGACTGATTCATAATGTTGACATGATGGTAGTTACTGTATTCAACTGTGGATATTAATAAAGCCCTCTAAATATTTTAGTAAAGGACTTGGTGTACATATGGTGTTCAATGAATATTAATATCTGAAGCCTTCAGACTGTAATACATATCTCATAATATGCTCTGCCTTATCTCCAGACAAGGCTTTATGTGTCTTATTCACTAATTAAATATCATTATCTATTTAAAAGTGTAAATAATAAAACATAAAAGATATGTATCAGCTATTACTTACAATACTACAAACAACTGAACTTTATCAGGATACCTATACATTTCAGCTTCCCTTCTGGAGAACACAACTCCAGAGACTTGCACAGAACCTAATTTTCAGTAGCTCCAATGAAATTCTTCAAAGAAATAATCAACTGGGCCGAAGACAGCAGTGTCCCTGAGCCAGAGGCTAATACTGTCAAGTCTGCCTTTCTGCAACAAAGTATGAGGGACTGTTCCACGATGGAAAACAGGTTTATTAATTCATTTCAGATAATATGAGTCTGTTTAGCTTGCTGCATGCTTCTACACTCCATTAACCCACTTGTAACTCTTTCAGAACCACAATGGAATTTTTTTTTTCAAAGCATGAGTGCATATGTATTTCTAAAATTGTCTTCATTCACAGCATTTTGTACACTCATTAACTCTTAAATATAAAATAGTATTTTTGTCTGTTATGAGTTGACAGCAGGTATCTTTTCACATGAGTCCTTTGTTTTCAATCCACATCACTGCAAAAAATGGCTGGAGACAAGTACTTTAATGCATTAGCAAAAACATCACCCATTTTCAAGGAAAAACAAGCTCACCTAGTAATGCAGCAAAGTTGTAGTTTCACCATTATACCGAGGCCAAAGAGTTGCCAAATTCAGTGGCAAGTCTGCAAGCAACACTGATGATTCGTTAAGCAAACTTCTCATTATCCAATCTCTTGTACAGCTGTATCACTCCTATTGTGAGTATCAACTTGTAACACAACCCTAGCGACCCCATGAAAGAACAGATCTGCATGTTGTAGTCACTATGAAAAAGAGGATCCCATCTTGTAACCTGTAAAAAACTGTATGAGCAGAGATGACATGATGTCAACAAAGACCATGGTGTAAAAGAACAAAAAAGAAGAAACACAGGAAAACATGATCAAGGCCTACATATCTCAAGATGTTTGTGCTATTACTGGTGTCTTGCCTGGAGGGTGAGAGAGGAGCTAATCTACAACACTACATGGTTTGCAGGAGGAACCACAGGCTCTCCAGAGACTGGAAACAAAACAACAATTGATTTTATTGTAAACTTCCCTAACACTATGTCAGGTTTGACAAGCTCTTACTTTTATAAAAGAGCTGAAGTAGCAATAAAAAAAGAGTAAGGAAAGAAAACAAAGATCAATAAGCTCACCATCAAGCAGATCCTGTGACGTCTGCTCCATCAGTGACCCCTTACAGCAAGTCATCCAACGATCCCAACATAGAGGAGCACAACCCATGCAGTTGAAGGCCGCCTTTTATCAGGTCAGGCTCTCTTGGTTCCTCCCAGTCATTTCCAAGCCTGCACATGCGTCGTGAGCTGGTCTGGAACATTCCAGACGGTGGCAGGGGGATCTGGTGAGGCCCAGTCCCAGTTAACGCTGTGCACTGACGGGCGCTGCAGTGTCTATGCCGCTGTCTCTGGGCAGTTGACCTTCATGGCCTCAGAGCAGGCACACAGGAAACCATCCCCCACCTTCCTGGAGCGTGATCCCTGTTTTGCCCCCTCACCACCAATCTGCTGCTCACCATGCACAGGCACTCAGCCTCCCTCAGTGCCTTCCATCTTTTGAGTTGCTTAGAGACACACACAAAAAGGGTTTCTTGACCACAACTGGATTTTAAGAAGTAAAAAGCCACAAGAATGTTAGCATTGGAGCTTTTTATGAAGTGATCTTCCTGTAATAGGAGCTCAACACAGAGGAAAGCAGAGGGCAGATAAAGACTGCAACTAAAATAAGAATAACAGTTTGTCAGGAAAAAAAGACCTGTAATAACACCTGAAAATTTAATAGAAGCTTGTTCTTCATGAAGGTGAATTCCATGAGATAAAATGCAAGTCCTTCTAAAAGTCTAAATAATGTATTGCATATGCAAAGGCAAGTATAAAATGAGAAGTTCAGTAAAAGGGAATATACAGTGGTGTGCCTATTTCCACGAGCATTTACTATTATAAATCAATGTATTTGGCTTGTAACAGCAATTTATCTTTCATCTTGCCTTCATTACCATGATATCTGAAGGTCTGTGAGTATTCAAGTAGCGAACCAAAAATATTTAACTTGGTGACTTAATAACATACCTCAGTCAGAGACAGAATTACCCAATGATAAACTAACCCTATAATACCCTTTCTGACACTCATGCTTACTTCTCATAAAAGTAGAGGCAAAAAATTACTGTAAAATGTTCTCCGTATGTTTTTCTGCTCCATATAATGAGAAATATTTCATCACTGAAAACAAAACTGATGAAATGACTATAGAATACAGGAGAACAGACACACAGCTTCATTTCTTTTACAACCTAGCATTACCGAACCATCCAGATTTTCTGTGCTTCCTGGGGCCTCTGGCAGCAGAATACCCTGAGGAGATTCAAGCAGCATCTGGAGGTTATTATTGCTTCTCAGAACAGGGTGGAGGGAGAGCAGGTAGTGCATTATGAGACTTTC
>WYDI02041651.1:0-10033 GCA_009867235.2 Psittacus erithacus
AATCCTGCCATGAGGCACAGAGATAAGTTAGGTGAGCTCTTAAGGTCTGGCCAGTCCATATGTCTCTGAATAAACAGATAATTACTGAGCAATATTCTGATACCTACATCAGGGTATTTCTGTAGAAAAGAGACCATTTCTAAAGGTGAAGCATGAGTTTAATAAGAAAGAGAAGTCACCAAAAAAAAAGGGTAAAAATATTATGTTCTTGTAAAGGCCTGACTTGATCATCATAGGTCTGAGATTTATTTTAATAGGTCATTCCAAAAAAAAGCCCTCTTGTGCTCGTAAGCACACTCCTGGCTGCGGTGAGATGCTGATTTGGTAGGTGCTTAAAAGGCAGGATAGATCTGTGACACATTTCTTCCCAGTTACCAAGAAACCTGTAAAACTCTTTATGCGAAGACAGATTTATTTGGGCTTCAAAGGGTACCACACTCCCAATTAACTTGCATTTGGGTGAGTTCCTTTCCTGGCTCTACTCCTTCCGGTCCTTCTGAGATGCGTTCATGCAGGAGCAGTACAGGGAGGAGCAACGAGAGCCATGGCCCTCCTCTGGGAAATGCAATTGGGCAAACACTGTCATTCCACAGTAATTCCAGTGAAATCACACTCGTGATAAGGGAAGGACTGACCTACAGACTGTATCACATCCCTCAGACTCCCACATTATCCTGTCTTGTCCATACATTTTCTCACAATAAAGAAAACATATCAATCTAGGCTGACAAACATAAACCTAATGTTTAGCTACACCATGTTACTTCTCATAGTTCAGTGAAGGGGCTGCACTCAGCCCAGAAAGCTGTGTGTCCTTGGGATGCATGACCTGCAGTGTGACCAGCAGGTTGAGGGAGGAGATTCCCCTTTACTCTGCTTTTGTGTGACACCACCTGGAGTACTGAATGGCTCTACTGAAAAAGCATAAATTTAGATGAGATAGTGGGAAGTTCTCCACTCTAAGGGTGCTGAGGCGCTGGCACAGGGTGCCCAGAGAAGCTGTGGCTGCCCCATCCCTGGCAGTGTTCAAGGCCAGGCTAGATGGGGCTTGGAGCAACCGGCTCTACTGGAAGGTGCCCCTGCTCATGGCAGGAGGCTTGAACTGGATGAGCTTTAAGGTCCCTTTCAACACAAACCAGTCTGATTCTACGATCTGAATGCAGCTCAGCAGCTGCCAAGCTCAGCACCAGCACTGCACTCTTTCTGTGGGTACTGAATCAATCTCTCAAGTGGTGTGCTGGGGTAATCAGTCCATTTCTTTTGTCACGGTTGTATCATTATCAGAATGCACTTTTCTCCCCTTTGCAATCATTTTTCTCTAACATGAAATCAAGCCACGGTAGATCTTTTGCACTCTTTTGTATGCGACTTCGTTCATGTTTTATGCCTTGGCATAATACCCGTCCACCTGCTTCCCCACCACAGCCGAAAACCGCAGGCGGCCCTGGGAGGACCCCTCGGCGCCTCCTCACTCGGACAAAACCCCTTCTGCCCCGGGACACACGACACACACGACACACCCGACACACCCGACACACACGACACACCCCACCCTCGGCCCTGCCCAGAGCCCTGCCCTGGGGCCGGGGCCGGACCCGCCGCTCCGCCCCTAGCACCGCCCGGACCCACCTCTCCGCGGCGGAGGGACCCAACTGCGCCGCGCAGCGGCGTCAACATCGTGGCGCAGCGCCGATGACGCCATCTCAGGGCGCCGGGAAAAGCCGGGCGGTAGGCGGTGGTTGTTCGGGCCTAGCGCCGCTGGCGCGGCAGCTCCGCGGGTGAGTGAGGGCGGCGGGGCCCGGGCCGGGGCCGGGCGGGGAGCTCGGTGCCTGCGTGGGAAGCGGGTCTCTCCGTGCGGCGCGCTGGGATGGCGGGGGCAGGCTGGAGTTCGGGCTCGTTCGGCCCGGCGCGGCTGACTCGTCGTGTCGCCGTTTCTCTGCAGATGCGGACTGAGGTGTTGCTTCTGCCCTGCAGGGCCGGGCTGAGGCTGCTCCCGTCGCTCCGGCTGCGGCATCGAGCGCTAGGCGTCATGAGGCTGCAGTCCGCAGAGTTCCAGGCCCTCTTCACGCCGGGGCTCCGTAGTGTGGCAGGTGAGTGCAGCGCGGAGAGGGCTGGGCCTGGGCCTCCGGAGCATCTCTTGTGGTGGCGTGCGGAGAACCGAAATGCCGGCCTTGAGAGCCATGGCGATGAACGCGGGCGTTGCAGTTTGCGTCCTTCCGCTGATGAGGCGCTGCACCTCATCCCCTTACGAGGGAAGTAGGCAGCGGCTTCTGTGACTCAGTCGCTGTGTTGGGGTCAGTCTGGATGCTTGCAGTGTCCTGGGAGGTGTCTGCTGCTCTTTAGGTTCGGCCACTGCAACTTCTTTGCACCTCAGAGGATGTGGTGGAGCTGACAATTGTGGGGTGTTTTTACTGAAGAAATTTGGATTCACCATTCACTGTGCTCTGCCATAAGTAAACTGAGCATTTTTGTTGGATACTGGTTGCTCAAACTGTTCTGCAGCCCAGAGCACTCCAGTATCAATTATAAACCTGTTAATATTTGAATTATCAGAAATGCCACAGAAAAATATATAAGAAATGAAATGACTGGGACAGTACCCATGGTTGCTCAGCTGAGTACCTGATTTATGCATTTTGCACGAGGCTCAGAGGGTAAGTACATGCTTACTGCATATTGAGCATGTATTCCCACATCTGTCATGTTAATGTGTGAAAAGGTAAGGGTATGGCTTACCCTTACACATCGCTTGTGTGCTATGGTGTGTATTTAGGAGAGTGCTTCCTAATTTTCTTTTCCTTCCCAGAAATGTTTGAGAAGAAGAACTATCAGCTGAGGATTGCAGGAGGTGCTGTGAGGGATTTACTGAGTGGAATGACACCGCAAGATGTAGATTTTGCCACTACAGCTACACCAGCAGAGATGAAGGAAATGTTCACATCTGCTGGTGTTCGTCTCATCAATAACAAAGGAGAAAAACATGGAACCATTACTGCCAGGGTTGGTTTGTGTTTTGTTTTGGATCTTTTCTAACTGTATTTGTGCAGCATATCCAATAGAGAACTTGTAGCATGCTCCTTTGTTAAAGTAAGAGTTTAAATGAGACCCTGCTTTAAAGTATGGAGTGAGTTCTTTTTTTATTACTGTTTGTAATATTCAATTTATTGCCTTATTTTAATGCATGTTACCTCTGCATAACCCATTCATGCTGCTGTGCCATCACTAGAAAAGATAACGTAGGACCCCACACACGCACGTATGCTCAGATCATGTGAGGAAGATCCTAGTGTTTCCTCCTCCTGATTTCCCAAGTGTTGCTTCCTGAACCTTGCTCATTCCTCTACTTATTCCATCTCCTGCAGGCAGGTTTCTGCAGGCTACCTGAAAAATAAATAATGCAGGGATTATTTTTGGGTGTTTGTATTTCTTGGTTGTCTGCTCTGTATGGAAACATGGTGCCTACTGGTTTGCATATATCCAGGTTGAGCACTGACAGTCTGCAAACGTGAGGCTGAAAAGATATACAGATCTTGGTGTGTATTCATGGTCATGTTGAAGTAACAATGTCTGTGGGATTTTCAGCTCCATGAACAGAATTTTGAAATTACTACTCTTCGAATAGATGTTGTCACCGATGGACGGCATGCAGAGGTGGAATTCACTACTGACTGGGAAAAGGACGCTGAAAGGAGGGATCTGACTATCAATTCAATGTTTTTAGGTAAGTCCTTTCAAAAGGAAGCAAGTTAGATGAAACACTGCCTTTCAGATTGAGCCAGTAAATTCTCTTGGCTTTTGGTTTTGTTTATTGCTCTCAGCTGGAAGGTCTGTACAAGTATGTGAGGTGATCTGACAAACCAAGTCAAATCACACAGTTTGTCTTGTGTATTTTCAAATGAGAGTGTTCAGTTGTGCCAACCATGTTTGTAAATCTGTATTCTTGTATTTTTTTTTCTCCTTTTTTGTAGGTTTGGATGGAATGCTGTATGACTTTTTTAATGGATATGAAGACTTGAAAAACAAGAAAATTAGATTCGTAGGAAAGGCAGCTGAGAGAATACAGGAAGATTATTTACGGATCCTAAGATATTTCAGGTAGTAGGTTTTGCTTTTCCTAGATAAAGAAACAAACCAAGCATTGTAGAAGGTTTCAGAAATATGCAAAATGAGATCAGTGATGTAAAAAGTTGGCGTAATTGTCATATTGTTAAGTTTCCTCTTGTACTTGAAGTTGGAATATTTAACACTGCCGTGACATTCTCTGAATAGCAGAAATAAATTCAAGTATCACAAGTAACAAGTGACAGGATGAGGAGGAAGTGGCCTCAAGTTGCACCAGGGGAGGTTCAGATTGGATATCGGGGAAAAATGTCTTCACTGAAAGGGTTGTGAAGGATTGGAACAGGCTGCCCAGGGAAGTGGTGGAGGCACCATCCCTGGAGGGGCTTAAAAGATGTGTAGGTGTGGCACTTGGGGACATGGTTTAGTGGTGGACTGGACAGTGCTGGGTTAACTGTTGAACTCAATGATCTTAAATGTCTTTTCCAACCAAAACAATTCTATGATTCTAAATGGAATAATTGTGCTCATTCTAACATACAGACGTTTTATTTGGGCAGGTTTTATGGAAGAATCGCAGAGAAACCTGGTGTTCATGAATCTAGTACGCTGCAGGCAATTAAAGAAAACACCAAAGGTTTGGCTGGAATATCAGGAGAAAGGATTTGGGTGGAACTGAAAAAAATCCTTCTTGGAAACCATGTAAATCATTTGGTTCAACTTATGTATGAGCTGGATATTGCCCAATACATAGGTAAAGTGAAATGAAAATTGATTTACTACTCCTACGTCATACATAAGCAGAACTGCAGAATGGCAAAGTGAGATAAAACTTTGTTTTACTGAGAAAGAAGTAAATTACTTTTCTCGGTGTTACCAAACATCCACATTTCTTATTAACACTTTCTTGTACTTTTTTTCTATGTGTGTGTCCCTTTAGGACTACCGCTTGATGGAGATTTAGAGGAGTTTGCCAGAGTCACTAAAAACGTGCAAAATCTGTGTCCAAAACCAATGACTGTTCTGACATCATTGTTCAAGGGGAAGGATGACATCACAAACCTTGATCTGAGACTGAAAATCTCAAAAGAAGAAAAAAACCTTGGCCTTTTTTTAATGAAGCACCGGCAAGAGTTAACCAAAGCTATGGGTCCAGAACCACTTAAACCGTATCAGGATATCATCATGGATGTACGTGTGTTTCATATTGCTTTATTTTGCTCTACACAGTAAGCCAAATTTCCAGTTTTACAGAATAGCAGAGATGACAGTGCCTAGGGGGGAAAGAAAGGGCCTTGGAGTCAGGTGAGAACCATTTCATTGGCAGGCTTGTTTACTGGTCTTTGGCAAATTTTTGGCAGGGTTTTAAAGAGCATGATATTTGCATCAGAAAGATGGGATGCAAAAAGTATTGGCAAACTTGGGATTGCTCGTAGTGTAATATCTTCACAGTAACTGGAAGAATATCTTTCTGTATTCTATTAGTTCAAGGTAACTAAGGTGGGGTGGATTGGTTGGTTTGTTTTCCCTCTTTGTTTTTCCTCTGGAGAGGGACCAGGAGTTAACAAGAGCTATTCAAAATGTCCTGGCATGTCTCTGCAATGTAAAGCAGAAACTTTTGCTTTTCCCTTACCAGAGTTTACTAGAGGGTAAGTAGCAGCCATTTCTGCTTGGGTTCAAAAGCTTTTTTCTTTCCCATCCAGGATATTGAGGCTTTAAGTTAACTTTAAAGAGATTATTTAAAACAAACAAGAAACCCACTCTTTTTTTTATCAGTGCCTAATACCTTGTGTTCTGTAGCAGTTTTTTGACTGAATTTAAAAGCCTACCCTTCACTGAGGCTGCCAAGTGTCATATTAGATCATCTGAAACAAAAGTTCCATGTGAACATACCCTAGGGACTGTGTTTGCTTGCTGTCCTAGCTGATCTCCCCTTTGCTTTAAAACATGAGGCAGGATCTGGACCTTAAGAGACTCCAGGGCTTTTTTTATGTGAAATCCAACTCCTTGAATTGTGTATGGGAAGTCAGTGCAATTCCTCTAGCATTGGTATGTGGGTTTTTTAGGGCATCCTGTTCAGCAGGGTAGCCTGTGATTTTCTTCCACAGCAAATTTCAGTTAAGTTCAGGTGAAGTTGTTGACACTTACTGTAGCACCTGAGACTGAAGGCAGGAGACAGCGGTCTGCAATGAGGCCTTTCTCCCACAGGAATGGTAGTAGTTTCTCTCCAGCTGGAGGTTGAAGATAATAGTTACAGCTGTTACCTGGAATTTTAAGAAGTCTCCAAGGATCTCCCAGAGCTTCCAGGTTGGGACTGAGTTTTAAAACTTGTGAGGCAGGAGAGATCCTCACTTTCATAGTTCCACCTCACTGTCCAGATGTTGCCTAGTAAGATGTCATGGGAATAGTGTAGTGTGGAGCACAGTTTGAGCTGTTTTCTACTGTGTTACAGTGAATTCTGTCTTTTCTTTCTTCTAGTCTAGGGAAGCTAATACAAATTCCAGGATCTGTGAGCTTCTGAAATACCAAGGAGAAGATCATCTTTTACAGGAGTTGCAGCAATGGACTGTTCCTTCTTTTCCTGTTAGTGGCCATGACTTAAGAAAAATGGGCATGTCTTCTGGAAAAGAAATTGGAGCAGCATTACAACAGCTAAGGGATGAATGGAAGAAGAGTGGGTACCACATGGACAAGGAAGAACTGTTAAGTTGCCTAAAGAAGTTGTGAAATCGAGTAAGAAAGAGAACAGCTTTTGTCCTATTCAAAGTGTAACTGAGATACCAGTAAATATTTTGAGACTGTACTCGCTGATTGATGAGTGTTTGTCATATTTAAGGTCTTCAGACAGTGTGGTTCTCCTGGTACTAATAACTTCTGCAAGGCGAGGTTTAATTTTGTAGTGATGCAGAACAATATTGCCAGATCTCACATTCTCTACCACTTGTATTCTAATGATAAATATTTACTACTTGACTGTTAGAGGTGACAGCAGAATTTTTCTCATTCTGATTTTGCTCCATCTAAACAAACCCAACCCAAAGAACAGTGTTTCTATCCTCTACATAAAATCATTGGGGACCTTTTGTGTCTAGGAAAGTGACAGTGGCTAGAAAAAACAAGCTCCAACTCTTTTTGTAGTTAAAGCGAGCTAGCAGTTTGAAATACTCCAGCAACGTGCAGGCAAGTCTTAACCATGTAAAACAAGTCTGTTTTCTATACAGTTTTTTTTTGTTTTGCCCAGACTCAGTTTTAGATTAAAAGGATGACTTAGCTTAGTCAGTATTATGAACTACTTCTCTCTTTGGTAGTTTTTCAGGTTTATCACTGAATAACTCAATCCATAGAAAACTGGTGAAGGGTTCTGCAGTACATTTTCAACATTGCGTGTGAAAATAACTATGTATGTTAATAGTAGAAGGGGAAGGAGATCCTGGTTCCCTACTTCTCTCCCCAGTCATGTGTACAGAAGTACATGTGTACTTAACTTCCTTCTCTTTCCTGGTGAGGTATAAGTAGAATTTAGGTGACAGCATTGGTGCGCCTAGACAGCATGGAGACCTGTGTTGAGTCCTGCAGCTCTGTCACTTGAGCAAGTATTAATGCCTTCAGCAATTCTCCACGCACCTTCTGTAAGTCGGAGGTATTCATCTCTTCTCTGTTTTGCAGGCGTTCTGTTACAATCAGTAAGGTTATTCTGGGAAGAAGTTGTAATGTTCCTGCTACTCTCACACCAGGATCCTGCCTGTGCTGCCTGTGTTAATTATTTGTACATTTCTCCTGTCTAAACAGATCTGTATTAAAACTGCAGTCTGAATGTGTTCAAATGGAAATTCTAAATTTGGAAAATAAGAGAATTAAAGGCTATTAGTTAAAGCTGATGGGGGAAGGAAACCTACACAAAGAAAAGGATTCTGAAGGGATGTAGGAACTGCATGAAGACACCAAGGGAAGAAAAAGAAGTGCTGCTTTTCTCTGTTAAATAGGCAGCTCTCCTAAGAACATGGTGGTGTTTAATTTAATTATGTCATTAAATTGAAGCCTCCTTGTGCAAGTTACTAAGCTACTGAAATCTTGGGAGGGAGACAAGTAATCAAATGTACTGTTACAGTGAACTCCTTGGAAGAATGCTTCACAAAACCGTATCTTTTAAGGCAGCATTTGTGGATGTGGTAAATATTGGCAGCTACACTTCACTCAATTGTTGTCAGGGTCAGACTCCATGTGGGGGATTCCGAAGGACATGAGCTGGAAACTTATGATCTCCAATGCTTGTAAAGAGCAGCACAAAGGGATTAGTCTGAAAGCACTGTAATGAAATAGCTCTGCTTTGAATTCAGCAGAGTTAGTATGTTGAAATCACTGTTTTAAAAGTAATGTTATGCTTGAGGTTTCCAGTGAGCATATCATCTGTTTTACTGTATTCCACAGAAATTAAACCCTAGTCAAGGGAAACTGGATTAGGTCAAAATAATAGCATCACGTAAGCAAGCTGTACCAGCTTGAGTTCTGGGCAAATGTTGTGTTTGAATAAACACTCTACAGAGTATGACTACTTGAATATCAAACTGGGACATACACAGTTTCATCTCTTATGTATCAAACTGTTGTGTAAAGCACTCTTCTTGAACAGTTTACTGGACTAATTAAACAACATTCACACTGTGATTAATTAAAGTTACACATCAGAAAAACTTGCAATGCTTTGCTAGCCGGTAGCTGTTCCATCCCCAGTGCCTTTGCCAAACCAGACTTCCAGTGTTGGTGTTATGTCCTTTATGCCTTGGGTTTGTTAAGAGTTGAAGACTAACACTTCCCATTTGCCCCCTTGGCCATGGGTTCTGTATCCTAAACGTTTGCAAGCCCCCTGTTTGTTCAGGGGTGTTGTCCCAGAGGCACCTGTGAAGGGCAAAATGGTATCTAAGAACCTACTGTGCTTGCAGGTGGCTGTGGAGGATTAATGAAGGTTTTGACCGTTCTCTCAAGATGTTAACGATCTGTAAAAACGATGAAAAGGCCAGAGGGGCTTGGATGCACTTCCAAGGGAAAGGGCAGGGTTCCTTCTACCTGCAGAGCTGTAAACTTTGGGCCTGAAGCATCCACAACCACACCCCACATCCCCCCGAACCACATTCTCCAGCTAGCTAGGGCTCTATTAAATAAATAAATCAATACATACATCATAGCTATTACAAGTATTATACATATATCACAGATGTAATACACAGCTCTTATTATATGACAACATAATGCATATATGTTACATATTAATAACATGAAACTCATAATTTTTTATATTTATAGAATTGAACATACTAACACAGCCACATGTTGGAATAGAATAGACTAGAGCAAAACAAACACTTGTGTGCCTGCACTTCTATGGTCGATCCGGTAGAATAGAATGGAATAGAATGTCACAGCAGCTTTGCTAGTGTGCGCTGAGAATAGCATAGCATAGAATAACTGGCTTAACACATTCTTTAATGGGAGAAATAGAATAGGATAGAATAGAATGCAGTGCCCAGTGTCACAGCATCTCTGTTAACAGAGGAGATTGGAGGAGAGGAGAAGGAGAGAAGAGAAAGAGGAGAGGGGTACGGGGAGGGGAGGAAATGTTCTCCCTGCGGTTTCGCTGACAACTCACAAGAATATAACATAATAGAATCAAACAGAATGTGAAGCGAGAGAAGACTTGTGTCTACGTGTCCACAGGAAGAGAAAGAAGAGAAACAGAGAAAGAAAGAGAAGAGAGAGAGAAAGAGAGGAAAGAGAAAGAAGATAGAGGTGAGGGGAGGTGAGGAGGAGAAAAAGAGAAAAAAGAAAATTGGAAGAGAAACCAAAAGCAAGCAAGCAAGCGAGAACAGAAATGAAAAAGAAAGGGAAGGGAAAGACAAAGAAGAGAGGGAAGGGAAGGGAAGGGAAGGGAAGGGAAGGGAAGGGAAGGGAAGGGAAGGGAAGGGAAGGGAAGGGAAGG
>WYDI02041652.1:0-11961 GCA_009867235.2 Psittacus erithacus
GGACAGGTTGTGGGGGGAAAACAAGCAGGCTACATGCTTTGTCTAATTTACGACTAAGCTTAAACCACAACAGTTACCATTTCTTCTTACAAACTTTTAAATACCATATTCCCACATCTTAGGATCAAAAGAATATCTTGCATTTCTAATCTTAATATTTTATACTTAAAAAAACATTGATTCTCCTAAGACTACTTAAATGAATAACAAAGAATATCTTCCATCGTCTTTTACCATTCCAGACCTTGCCAGCTTTAAATACTCAATAGTGTAACAGAACTTTTAAAACAAAATTTGGTAAAATGCAGAAAAAAAAACCCCAAACACCTAATCCTAGAAAAACCACATTTTGTGTTGTATGGAAACACTATCTTTCTTTGCCTAAAAAAAAGATGATAGAAGCAACCATTGATAGTGACTGATCATGAAAAGAAACCCCAGGAGCATAGATACACTATAAAAAGATCTAGGAGGAAGTCATTATGCTGTTGAGGGAATAAGAAATTTAAGTCAGAGAGTTGTGAAATGTTCTCATTATAGGTCGTCTCAGTAATTATCTGACATCTACAGATGGAGTCACTTCTTAATCAAAAGAATGAATCATTACTGATATTGATTTAGACCAAGATGTTTGAAATAATGAGTCCAGTAACTCAAGTATAAATTTAGAGGTAATTTCAGCAACTTCTCTGCTAAAGTTTCAGACTAAATAATAATGAAATATCTTATTACACTGCATGATAATGATAATAAAATGGCCAGCAGAGTGTGACCTAAATTGCCCCATCATAATCTGCATGTTAAAACCTAAACAAAGGAAAGAAAAAAGAGGTCATTAATGTTTACTATAGTAAACTACAGTATAGTTTAATTAGTATCTACCAGAACAGAAGGTTGTTTCCTCTCGAGTACAATATCTGCAGCTAGCACTGCCATTAGATTTAAGAACCTGTAAGTGTTTACCTTAGAAGTCTTCAACAGTTCATAATTTGACTGTGAAAATCACCTTGGATATCATACAATATCTCAGAGTAAGAACAACTACAAAATGAATTTAAGCTCTAAGGGTGCACTTGGACAAATATCTAGAACAAAAGTAAAAAAAAAGTAAATGGGAAACTGCAGTTGTTGACAGGTATACATTGTTAGACACTTTGTTTCAGAAATCAGTTTACTTGGGAGATGGTGATTTATTACAGTCAAAGCAGCAATGCTAAAGCCATCGCTGAATGGACAAGGAGAAACAGCCTCTTGTTCTCTGAGATAGTTGCTCTAGGGCAGGGTTTCATCTTGTTTAGAGGTTGTTGGCAATTTCATATCATGTCATTGATCTGTGAATACACAAAAAACTCTTTCTTGTCTATCTATCTGACCAAGAACTAACACTGAATGAAATTCATTCTGATATGTGGGACCAGGCCAAAGCCTGGAAGCCAGGTAGTTAGTAGGTCATCAAATCTAGTCCCTCACTAGCAATAGGCGTATATCATGGTCCAGCCATCATAGCCAACACATTTCTTTTCCATGTGGATTCTAGTTATGAGTCCTCATATAACTATGAAGTCCAATGAGAAATTCTTCCCCACACACCTGGAAAACCCCTCGTGAGTAGTTTCAAGTGTAATTAGGACATCATAACTTGTTTTCTAATCTTTTTTGGTCTACTATCAAGTCCAATGTATGTACCATATTTTTTTTTAATATATACATCTTAATTACTGAAGCTGATCACAGGGAGATTTTATTTTAGGACTGAATTCTTTCTGATACAGGGCATTTTGACTAAAAGGCCAACTTTTACTAAAATTTGCTACCATTGCTTTGATCTATGGTATTATTACCCCATTGCTACCATGTCAGGCTTGTCAGGCACTGTTCTAAAAGCTGTAGTGCCACTCAGATCTGCTAAGCCTAATGTTAGTCTCAGTTTTCTAGAACTTTTAAAAGTATTCATTTATACTATATGAACAATCCTGGCCAGTTGCACCAATTTTGTTGTTATACCTGTATTGCCTGTTAGCATAAACTGATCTTATCACTACAGTATTTATTGCACCATTAAAAGAACGTGTTCTTTCAGACACAATCTTGGTTTACTTAATCAGCTAAGTTCTTTTAGTCTCCTCACAGAAGGAAGACGCACCCATTTCTCCAAATTAGGCTCTATTTGCTCTAGTGTATAAAGATAAAACACAAAGGACAGTTTATAATTTAACCTCAACTTTCAAGAGAAAGCTATGTGAAATGCATGGTAAAAGCTGTATTATGATCAACGATCATAAATAACAAGATAAAAGATATAAGTAGGACTGTAATCACACATGTATGTCTATGTGAGAAGCTTTTTAATATTCAGAAAGATGGCAGATGTAACAAGGCTGAAATAGAGATATGAATGTCCTATCTTTCATGTGTATTTTTAATATCATGTTTAGTCTTTCTAAGGAAAGAACCCCAGGATATTGGTTGTAAGTTAAGCAAGATATTCATACACCGGGTATTTTTACATCACCCATATAATATGGAAAGAAGCTTGAAAATATAGTGACATACAAGAAGTCTTGTAAACTTTGGAGGAATAAATAAATTCAAAGCATGACAGGATCCTAACACTGAGAGGGAAAAGACATGACTTTTTTACTCCAAATCTCATGAAAGAAAACATGCTAACAGTATAGAAAAGAAAAGAGACAAGGTGTTAAGGTCACCAAAGCGTCATGTAGAAGCAGATAGCTGGGCTGCTGCAGTCACATCACTACTGGGTGAACTTGGAGGATCTGACTTCTAAAATCAGGGAATGAGATCCCACCTTGAACAAAGCAGAGGTGGAGAATGTTTGGTCAGAGAGGGTGAAGACAAAGAAAACCTGTGTGGACAGGCAAAGCTGTCAGTCTCCTTCCACCCTTCTGCATAAGCATCAAGAGAAAAGCCTGGGACATGGTATTCAGGATGCAATGTATTCTACTGTGGAGCAAATACGGAGAGAGGCTCATTCAAAAAAGCTTCATAGGGGCAGGATGCAGCTGCCAGAACTGAGATCTACCACAGAGAAGTCTTAAAAACTCTCCAGGCAAATAGATTGTAATCATGTACGCTTGGAATTTATAGTTTCATGGTCTTTTTATAATTCTGTTTCCAGTGTCAGAATCATATCAATTTTAAATTCATGTGAGCTACATGTTGTGTAACCTCTTTCTAGCTGATTTAGGCAAATCTTTCCTCAAACAACTTTCACAGCCTTGAACTTTACCCCTTTTAACGCCTCCCTTTCTCCATTGTATTCATTTTTTCTTTTTTTTGTGCTCACATTCTTTTTCTTTCTGCAGAAGTCTGAGTTGACTTTTGTGTCAGGTACAGGTGTAAGGGAGATTGCAGTGGGGGCGGGGGCTGCAAGGGTGGCCTCTGTGATGAAAGCCAGGGATTGCCCTGTGCTGGACATTCAGCCCGCTCAAACCCACCCACTACAGGGCACAGATAAGCCCATCATCCAAGATGGTGGTACCACTGAGAAAACGTATTTAAGAAAGTACAAAAACATCACACAGGCAGAGAGGAGGGAACAAAAAGTGTGAGAAATAGCAGAGGAAACACCAAGGTTAGAAGAGGAGAAGAAGAAGGGGGTGTTTCGTAATGGAGCAGATACCCACACTACAGCTCAGGGGATGCCTCATGCCAGAACTTGTCTGAATTCCTGAAGAGCTGCATCTGATGGGGAGCCCTAGCTGAAGCACAAGAAAAATGAAAACAAAATAGTGGCAGACATGAAGTGTTACGAACTGAATGCAACTCCCCATTTCCCACTTCCCCTCTGTCACTCAGTGTAACTACCCAAAACAATTTTACTTGGCAGTAAACTACTTTTCCGCAGATCAAGTCTCTTCTGCCCACAGTGGCATTTGGTAAGTGATCTCCTTGTCTTTATCTCTACCCATAAGCTTTCTTATTCCTGTTTTTTTCTGATTTTCTCCTACCTATCCACTGACTGGGGAGCAAGCAAGCAGCTGAGTTAGAGTCTGTATTTTATACCCAGTTCTGTAGTGACAGGACAAGAGGCAATGTTTTTACATTGAAAGAGGGTGGATGTATGTTGGATGTAAAGAAGAAATCAGGGTAGCAAGATGCTGGAACAGGTTGCCCAGATGTTGTGGATGCCACATCAAATTCAGGGGGGATGGGGCTTTGAGCAACCTGATCTAGTGAAAGATGTCTCTGCCTATAGCACACAGTAGGAGGATTGGACTAGATGATCTTTAATGTCCCCATCCAACCTAAACTATTCTAAGGTTTTCT
Source organism: Psittacus erithacus (assembly GCA_009867235.2). NCBI lineage: Eukaryota > Metazoa > Chordata > Aves > Psittaciformes > Psittacidae > Psittacus > Psittacus erithacus. The sequence goes on from WYDI02041652.1 coordinate 4,291, forward strand.
GAGTCTATAAACCTGTCCCTCTTAGGTTATTCTATTACAGAACACCTTCACAAATTTTCCTGAAAGTCTGAAGAGGTTGAATTTTGGTTTTATGCAACCAGGCAGGTTCTTTTGGAAAGGAAGTTGTGGATGCCATGGAACAATTTTATTTCTCTTCAAAAGGCATTGCAGCAGTGATGAGCCTTGGCAGGAGTAAAGTTTATGATCTAGTGTTTAGACAAAATTACAGTGTCCAAAAAACTATACGTGATGATGATCCCTTAGCCAGAATTTGGGCTGCTGAGGAGGGATTCAGAGAGCAGGAGGTCTTGACTTTTAACACTGGCCTTTCAGAAACTGTGCAACAACAATAAGATGTGTCAGCTATAACAGAAGTAGTAATAAAGGATAACGAATGGTTCCTTGCATTTTTGAGACAGACGAAAGTAATAACCCCTTATGACAGAATAATAAAAAGACCAATAATTTTGACCTATCGAGATCTTGGAATTTTTCAGGGTGAAGTCCAGCATCACTGTCAAGTGTGCATTTGCTAATCTGTCCCTCACACTTACTCCACATAAGTGCTGGAGGTTTTTTTAAGGCATTTTCAACTTCTTTTTTGCAACATGTAAAAGTATGGGTATATGCAATAATTTTAGAAATGTTTTTAAAGTAGAATTATTAGTGTTTAAAATAAAATAAAAAAGCTATTAGCTAATACATCATAAATCCACAAACTATTATGTTGTCTCTTCTTCATGGTCATTTAATTTCGCATGCATATAACCAATGTTTTACTAATAGTACCAAGGGTTTCATATGTAAGACGTTATTCACAGTATGTTTCCTGTTATTTTGCATAGCATTATTCTTTGTGAAAATAATGTTTTGGCCTCAGGAGAAATATTGCAATTGAATGCATAGCAATATGTTTTGGTGTAGGGCGATGGTGCTGTGACTTAACTTTTTTTTTTTTCTTATTGAAATTACCTTGGCAATCAAGGCAACAGAGCCAAGATAAAACATGTAAAGAGGTGGTAAAAAAAAAAAAAAAAAGGATATAATTTCAGTGTTTAATTTGCAAATAAAATGTGCTAAGTGAAATGAGAGAGGAAACTGCCCCTTTCTGACCAGCATGGTTATATGTACATTCTATAAATGCTTCTGGAAATGGGATCATATAGCTTAAATATACGTATTTATTTTTGGAAATAGGTGGGCTGAGCCAAAATTATTGCTATTAAGTTGATTGAAACATTGAAGATTAGCACAAGGAATAAAGATTAAACTAATTTAAACTGTATGCTGCATTTTTTGCCAACAGACTATGTCATGCCATTGCAAAGTCGTGATTCATCGTTTTCTATTCCAGTTTCCACACGTAGCAAAATGGATCATAATTAGCACTAATGACAAAGTTAAATCCAGTAATTTGAGTGACTGCTAATAAAAAGCATCCAACCCACAGAAATCTATATTGTTACCTTTTAAAGATTATATATACGGTTCATCTATAATATGAGCAAACAGGTGAAGTTTCACCTTAAATTGTGCTGAAAAAAAGATGTGCCAGGGAAGTCTTAAAACAAGAATATGGTTTTTCATTATGAAATCCTTCCACATGCAATATTTCAGTTGCAAGAGCTCAAAGCATCTTCTGTGGAATACTGAATGTTCTAAATAATTTCATATGGATCTCCATACTTTCTTGTCCTTGATGCTTAAACACATCATCATGTTGTTATTTACATGGAAGCCACACTTTTTCAGTCAAGCAGAATCACTCTCCAGTGAAGTTAATGGGAATTAGTCACATGTCAGTCTTCAGCCTCCGTAGAATGTGGATACTCACTAAACTGCTATTCTGCTAATGCAGATATATTCCGAAGTGTATGGGTTTCAGTATTTTCTTTATTTCTTATCCCTGATAAGACCTAATTTTCCTGTTTATGCTTTTGGGTTTTTTAAATTCATTCACTACCAGGAAAGGAAGTCAAGTTCACATCTCTGGTCACCACCAGTTTCTGCTTTCTTACATAACTGACACAGTAGATAAAGCAGATATGAGTTTTTTGCAGTTCCTTTCATCCCACTAGTAGATTACCAACTATCTTCTGGAAAGCCACCTTGAGTTTGCAGAGTCATTTAATCATGAGATCTTCTTGCTCAGAATGACAGACAGCAACAGTTGCATCATTATGGGCTCTGGGAAGCAACCGGCTCAGAAAATACACCAAGAACAGTGCTAATTTTACTTATACCTCAGAAAACCACTTGACAAAAAAAAAAAAAAAATATAAAAAAATAAAAATAAAAAAATGGGTACAATTAATTTTGAAGCACAAGATCTATGTCCTATTACCGGTCTTAGAAACCGAACAATGCCATCCAGGGTTTCTTCAGTCATATTTCATATTCATTTTTTTCCTTGATGTAGAAAAGATCACTCTGGTATTTCAAACCAAAATCTACATATTTGACTCTACAGACTAAGGAAAATTTTTTAATTGGCTATAGAGCTTACAATGTATTGTTATATAGGACTCCTGATGAAACACATCCATCTCAGAAGCAAAGTCACTTCATGCCATAATTGTGAAGCAGCATACTAGAGATTCAGAGGAAAGACTGGAAGCTGCAATAGTCAACAGTTAGTTCCTTTTTGTAAATAAATAAGGAAATGTTAAGCATTTGGGTGCCAGATTCACTGAAAACTATTTGCCTCACTTTAACTTAGTTGCGTTCGACTGAGGAGCAACTCATGCTCCCAAAATTTGAATTTTTATATACTAGAATATGCAACACTGTTTTGAAATAGCTCCTAGAAAAGCAAAGGCTGGATTAAGGTGTATAAACTGCTTGAACCATGCAGCTCTTTCAAAGTCCATTGTGTTCTTTCGCATATGGTTCTACAGGAATGTGTGGTATTAACTATGTCAAATTCATGTGTATTTTCAGTATACACCCCTAAACAATAAATATCTTGCACACGCAAAAACACAGTTTCAAACTCAAAATTAACATCAACAATCTGAACTTCAGGTAGATAGATGTAACCAGAATATATGTCTTTAAGCTCAAAACAAAGAAAAACAAGAGCAAAATGATATTAACATGCTTAAGACTTTGTCTTCTAATCACAGCTTTGTGATGCATGTCCTACAATACAGTTGCCAAAAAAGTCCATCAAAGGAGAAAATTGGTAAGGAAGAATGTGGAAGAAGCAAGGATATACAAACAAAGCAGACTGGATAAAAAGTGTTAGAGAACTTTCTGCACAGCTAAGGGAAAGCACAGATTATTGGAAAGTAAAAGTGAATAAGCTTATATGTGAAATATACTACACTCATTTAACTTCAGCAAAAAATAGGGAATGATTTGGCAAAGGCTGTAAAACCAAGAGGAAAGTTTTGCTTTTATTTTTTTTTCTTATTTTACTAGTCTTTGGTTTCTAGTTAACCCATTCAGTATTAAGTTCTTAAATTATTTCCTTGTACCTTTTAATATCAAAGAATAAAAGCATGTTAGAGAGTTTTTTTACATCCATATCATGCGCCTTAAGTATTTATTCAAGAAATATCTAAAAAAGCTTTGAAATGGCTAAAATGAATCCCATATGGTTTGTTTAAATATACTAAAAGAGAACTTTTTTCCTAATCTAAGAGAACATCTGTACTTTATAATAGAGGTTTTTGAGTGTGATATCAGGCTGTTTTTCATACAAAATTGTTAGTCTAGCATTATATTATATATTCTTTAACAGTACTAGTGCATTTCAAATAATTTTGTTGAAATTAGCCTAAAATTGATGGCTTTCTTTTTGTTCTTTTTATGTTTGTTCTTAATTTTTTCCAATAATACTTGAAGATCAGCATGCATTAATAGCTGCAGGGCATAAAGAGACTAGAGGAAATTAGCTGTCACCCACAGCCAGTGATTCTGTGTTCTTATAAACATAAAGGACTAAATTGTCTTTTATGTTGACCGTGCATGCAGATCATGTCATTTTCATTAAAAATTAGACATCATGCCTATATAGTACAATTGTTGATGGAGATGTTTGAATTAATATGGTTTTAAAGCAAAACTAAACTCCTTTTGTTTCTGTCCTAATCAAGTTTGGATTTCTAATTGAAACATGCAGTTGTATATGAATCTTAAATTGAATAGTCAGTAAATTATTTCCCATATATTTACTATATTTCTGTACATATTTTAGTGCTTTCTGTTTGTTGCATGAAGTGAAGAATTTATAAACTGATACAGGCTGGTTTTAATGAACTTCCTATTACATTTATTTACTTTAGGTTTACTTTTTACAGTCTGAGTATTGGTATTAGATTGATAATCAAATGTCAATTAAGTGCTTAGTAGTGCAGACATATTAATAAGTAATCCTCCATAATTTGTTTAAGCATTTAAGTGCTACATGATTATTTTGCTTTATTTCAAATTGTAGCATGATTACATATTTGTCTATACATCACTAGTGGAATGGCACAATGTAATACAGAATGTCCTCTGATGTCTTCTGTTGATATTGACACTTTACTTTGTGTCATTCCTCCTCTAGTGTTTTCTCTGCCCAGCAGCTGATTCCTTTGCTGGTAGTTGGTCCTTTAGAAACATCTTGTCCAAATTATCATCCTCATTGTCTTGTGTCTGTCTAAAAAATATCTCTTACACCTTAAGGCGTTAAAACATGCTTTCACTGATCAAATACTCTTACCATAGCACAAGCAACACTATATTAGATGAATTAAAGGAAAAAAAAAATGAAAAAGAAAAAAACTAATAGTCCTCAGTACTCACCACTCACCATTTGGTTTCATTGTCCATATTTCACAGTGTAATTTAAATACAGATCTTAATTAAATCTAAGTGAAGCTTTAGTTTTTATAACGATAGAACTGCTCCAGCATTACCAGGACTCATAAATAATTAAACCATTCTGTTTCATGCAGAGCTCTGCAACATTCTTGAATACATCCTGCCTTGAGGTTTAGTCAAACACAACTCAAACAATGTAGATATGCATTTTTTTTAAACTATTTTGGGAAGGCAGAGTGATTTGGAGCTCATGTGGCTCATATAATACAGCTTATTTATTCACGCCATTGCATTTATTGTACACCTTCTTTCCAAACTACAGCATGCATCTCCTTGTTCTTAACAGTTTAGTAGATGATAGGATAATCTTTCACTAAAAATTAGTGCAATGTGCACCATAAAGATACACATTTTTTTTTACATAAAAGACCAGTGCATCTACTTAGCTAGTTAAACACAGTAGGAATTTCTAAAAAGTTTTCTGAGGCAAAGGTTGCTGCTCCACTAGCCCTTTTAACTCCTAGTTTCCCAATAGGATTTATTCAGTGTCCATCATCTTTACTAGTGGTACTTGAAGCAGCTGTTGACTTTTACTCAGTAGCATGGAGGTCACCAGACAGCCTAAGGAACTCTGGACCTGATATCTGTACTTGCTCTGACTGTTTTCCAGAAGTGGAAACTGACTAACTGGCTGTCTTCATCAAAGCCAAATTACAGAGCCATATTTGGCTCTATCAATTGCTTTGGCAGAAGTTACTGAGCAGGAAGAAACAATTACATATATTTCCATTGTAATGAGATATCTTAACCTAAAATATTTAACATAACAATAAACTAAAACCACTATTTTTCACTCTATAGAGCACTTTTCAAATAATTATTAGCTCCTTATGTAAATAAGGACTGACATATTTCACAGTTCATACATGATAAAAAGGCAGCTGGATTACTAACGTTCTAACCTACGGGGGGTAGCATTCTGTCTGAATACGCATTACTGGCTGTATCTGCCTCTCTTCCAGACTTAAGAACAGTCTTTTATATCTTCAGAAAGATATGGTTCATTTTTGTTTAGAGTTCTTTATGCATATTCAGGATTTGGAAGAGAATGAGGTACTTCTTTTTTTTTTTTTTTAAACCCTACAGAAAGCTACCTAACTCAAGACATAAACCCAGCACTTCTTCCTGGAGGAAGGCGAGAGGGTAGGTACAAAATATTCCTTTAAGTGCACATAATCAAGTAGCAAATGTTAGTAGCTTAACAGAGTTTTAACAATAACACCGTGGTTAAAGTACTGATAATATTTTTCTGTGATTCAGACTGAATTCCTAGTGTATCTTCAAGAATAATCTTTGAGACATACAAGTTCTGCCACAAAATGACCTGTGTTCATCAAATAATCAATCCACAAAATGAGGTATTGATGCCAATAAGACAATATTTCAGTATTTGTAAATACTTCATAATGAGTTTTCAATTTTAAGATCATGTTGCTATATCAACAACATTTAATTGTGAAAATGGAAGGTGTATCAGTCTAATTAAATTAGTACCAAATAAATATATATAAATCAGTTTATATTGGGAAGTTCAGAGAAGACAGTTAGAAAAGATTCGGATAAAGTGACCTGCACATAAACAGACTCTCACCACGTTTTAATTAACAAAATAGTGGGAAGAAAGAAATAATTAATATCTCAAAAGATTTTATAGAATCATAGAATCATAGAATAGTTAGGGTTGGAAAGGACCTTAAGATCATACAGTCCCAACCCCCCTGCCATGGGCAGGGACACCTCCCACTAAAACATGCCACCCAAGGCTCTGTCCAGCCTGGCCTTGAACACTGCCAGGGATGGAGAATTCACAACTTCCTTGGGCAACCAATTCCAGTGCCTCACCACCCTTACACTAAAGAACTTCTTCCTTATGTCTAACCTGAACTTCCCCTGTTTAAGTTTGAACCCATTACCCCTTGTCCTGTCACTACAGTCCCTAATGAAGTCCATCCCCAGCATCCTTATAAGCCCCTTCAGATACAGGAAGGCTGCTATGAGGTCACTACGCAGCCTTCTCTTCTCCAGGCTGAACAGCCCCAACTTTCTCAGCCTGTCTTCAGACGGGAGGTGCTCTGGTCCCCTAATCATCCTCATGGCCCTCCTCTGGACTTGTTCCAACAGTTCCATGTCCTTTTTATGTTGAGGACACCAGAACTGCACAAAATACCCCAAGTGAGGTCTCACGAGAGCAGAGGGCAGGATCACCTCCTTCGACCTGCTAGTCATGCTCCTTTTGATAAAGCCCAGGATATGGTTGGCTTTCTGGGCTGTGAGCGCACACTGCCTGCTCATGTTCATTTTCTCATCAACCAACACTCCCAAGTCCTTCTCTGCAAGGCTGCTGTGAATCTTTACTCTGCACAGCCGGTTGTGCCTGGGATTGTTCCGACAGAGGTGTAGGACCTTGCACTTGGCGTGGTTAAACTTCATCAAGTTGGCATCAACACACCTCACAAGCATGTCAAGGTCCCTCTGGATGGCATTCCTTCCCTCCAGCGTATCAACTGAACCACATAGCTTGGTGTCATCGACAAACTTGCTGAGGGTGCACTCAATCCCACGGTCCATGTCACCGACAAAGATGTTGAGCAAGACAGGTCCCAACACTGATCTGAGGGACACCACTTGTTACTGGTCTCCAGATGGACAGTGAACCATTGACCACAACTCTTTGGTGCGGCCATTGAGCCAGTTCTTTATCCACCAAGTGGTCCATCTATCAAATTGATGTCTCTCCAATTTAGAGACAAGGATGTCGTGTGGGACAGCGTCAAATGCTTTGCACAAGTCCAGGTAGAT
>WYDI02041653.1:0-17326 GCA_009867235.2 Psittacus erithacus
GCCACAGCTTCTCTGGGCACCCTGTGCCAGCGCCTCAGCACCCTCACAGGGAAGAGCTTCTGCCTTATCTCCAACCTAAATCTCCCCTGTTTCAGTTTGAACCCATCACCCGTTGTCCTAGCGCTCCAGTCGCTGATAAAGATCCTTCTCCAGCATCCCTGTATCCCCCTTCAGACACTGGAAGCTGCTCTGAGCTCTCCACGCAGCTTCTATTCTCCAGCCCCAATGTTCTCAGCCTGACTCCATACGGGATCTGCTCCAGCCCCTGAGCATCCTCGTGGTCTCCTCTGGATTTGCTCCAGCAGCTCCATGTCCTTCTGATGTTGAGGACACCAGAACTGCACACAGAGGTGTTTCTGGGCTGAAGCTGAGTCATGGGGAGCTTCTCACCCAACACCCCCAAGTCCTTCTCAGGGCTGCTCTGAAAAGCATCTTGCATGCGAGATGCTGCCTTGCCCAGCCTCATGGCAGCAAGCTGAGGGTACCTGCTCAGCTTCCTTGGCTCCCAGATTCACCGTGCTCCTCTCCTGGTGTCCTCTGCCACCCTCTATGACCTTCCTGGCCTGGGCTGTCCCCTGCCACCTCCCTGAGCTCACTGTGACCCTGTGCTGCAGCGCATGGCTAAATCCAGTGAGAAGCCCCGCCTGCGGCAGATCCCCTCCTCGGAGGACATGGAGGCCGAGGGGACGCTGCCAGAGGCTGAGAGCAGTGACCCAGCAAGGACACGTGTGGAGCCCCCACGGCCTGGGAGCAGTGTGAAGGAGCCTGAGAGGACACAGAAGATGATGCAGCCTCAAGAGGAGCTCGTCCTCCAACAGGTACCCAAGGGCTGGCAGGGGTGAGAGAGCTCCAGGCAGCTCACACCCTGAGAGCCACCTCCATAAAGGGCTGCTGTGTGTAAGGCCAGAGGCACCACATCTGTACCTTCCTTGAGCCCTGTTAGGACAGGGATGAGAGGTGCAGTCGCTCCCGGTGTCAGCAAGGCTGAGCGTCATCCCCACATTGCTGTGCCTTGCAGCAGGGCAGCTCTCCAGCAGAGAGCAGCAGATCATAGAATGGTTTGGGTCGGAAGGGAACTTAAAGCTCATCCGGTTCCAGCTCCCTGCCACGGGAGCTCCAGATGCTGCAGGATGTGTGCCAGCTCCTGCACCCCCTCTCCAAGCCCCCCCAGCATGGTTGTATCCAGACCGAGGGAGGGTGCACAGTGCAGGGCTCCTTTCCCCATGCCAAGCGATGCTGCTCTCTGCTTGTGCCTTGCTCTGGATGCTCACCAACCCCTCTCTCCAGCAGGCCTATCTGTGGGATTCCTATCAGCGTGTGCAGCAGCAGCTCCTCAAGCGCCAGCCCTTGGCTGACACCCCCATGGTCCCCACCATCCACGCGGGGCACAGGCCCCTCTCCAGGGCTCAGTCATCTCCTGCCACCGCCACCATCTCCCTTCCTGCCCAGGACACAGCCTCCAAGGCGCTGTCCCTGCCCGTGCAGGAGCAGCCACCCAAGCCTCACTTCACAACAGGTACCACCAGCCCCTCTGTGGGGCTGCCAGCACCACAGCAGGGGTTTGGGATGAGCCGGAAGGGAGGTGGGGATGCTCAGGGGCAGCTTAGCATCAGTTCTGCTCACTCACACACTCTTAAATGCTTGGGAGTGCTTTGCCTGGCTGCAGAAAGAGCAGACAAGCCACAAGGGTCCCCTTCTCCTTATCTAAGGTGGCTTTTCCAAGCAGGGCTTGCCCGTCTGGCCCCTTGACTGCTGTCCTGGTGCAGTGATCCTGGCAACGGTCAGCTCTCTTACACATCCAAGGCAGGATTTGCTTCAAGCACATTGGGACAGAGGCCCCATGGTTTGAGGGAGGTTCCAGTCAAACCAAATCGTTTTGGGTCTCATCCAGCCCCTAAAAGGAGCTGACTTTGGTTCCGCACCACCGAGGCCACTCCAGTCTGGTGACAGCAGCTCTCCTTGTGCCTTGCAGGGCTGGTTTATGACTCGGTGATGCTCAAACACCAGTGTTCCTGTGGTGACAACAGCAACCACCCAGAGCACGCGGGCAGGATCCAGAGCATCTGGTCCCGTCTGCAGGAGAGGGGCCTGCGCAGCCAGTGCGAGGTGAGCGCCAGCAGCAGGGTGGCAGCTGGAGCCCATCCAGGATGGGGATGCTGGTGTGAGCTCTCATGCTATTGGGATGATGGGGTATCCTGCTCCCACCTCCATCCCTTTTTGCTCCCACCTCCATTCCTTTTGCTCCCGCATCTTCTGAGCCTGTTCACCTCTGTTATCCAGAGGGCTTGGGCTTGCCCATTCCTGGCAGTGCCAAGCTGGAGCATATTGATGTGACTATAGAATCATAGAGTGGTTTGGGTTGGAAAGGACCTTAAGATCATCCAGTTCCAACCCCCTGCCACGGGCAGGGACACCTTCCACTAGAGCAGCTTGCTCCAAGCCCCCGTGTCGAACCTGGCTTTGAGCACTGCCAGGGATGGGGCAGCCACAGCTTCTCTGGGCACCCTCACAGGGAAAAGCTTCCTTATCTCCAACTTGAACTTCCCCTGTACCAGTTTAAACCAATCACCCCTTGTCCCATTGCTCCAGTCCTGCTGAACACTTCAGCTGCCAGCAGCAATGTGCTCTGCTGGAAGATAGGTGTAGGAGGAGGGATGATCCCTATGGAAACGGGGTTTTGGCAACTCTGGGACCATCAGTGTGGGTTCCACTCTGTTGGAAACCTCACCGTGAGGTAGCTGGGCTGGCCCGCTGGGACACCTCCACCCTCCGAGGCTGCTGTGCTCGGGTGGGAAAGCCTGCATCTCCCACTTGGAGCAGCTTGCTCACAGCCCCTGTGTGCCGCAGTGCCTGCGGGGACGCAAGGCCACGCTGGAGGAGCTGCAGTGTGTCCACACCGAGCGCCACGTCTTCCTCTATGGCACCAACCCCCTCAACCGCCTCAAACTGGACAATGGGAAGCTGGCCGGTGAGTGCACATCCACAGCACAGCCCTGCCCTCACCCTCTGCCTGCCCCTGCCTGGCTCCCTGCCCTGGAATTGCACCAGGCAGCTCCCTTGAAGGCTGCTCCTCATCCTGCTGAGCAGCCAGGTCAAACCTCACTGTCCCGCAGCATTCCCAGCTCTGAGTCCTCGCTGTCCCCTCTCTCTGCAGGGATCCTGTCCCAGCGGATGTTTGTCATGCTGCCCTGTGGAGGGGTGGGGGTAAGTGCTCCAGCTCTGCTCTGGCTGGGTTTGGATGGGGTTCTTCTGTCCCCAGTGAGGGTTGGAGTGGAGAGGGAGCTCCCAAAGCCATTAGGCTGCTGACGTTTGGGCAGCCTTAGGTGGGACCTGCGATCACGGTATCAGAGCTTCCTGTGTCCTTGGGATGGTCCTAAGCATCCCACCCCTGCAAGGGGATCCTTTAATGCCTCCTTACTCTGGAGGCCACAGCAACTAAAAGCCCATCACAGCCATTTTGAAGAGCCTAGGGTGCCAGAAGGGATTGAGCTGGTGGGAGTGGCTGGGGGAAGCCACAAGCCATGGTCTCCATTGAGGAAGGGCAGCAGTGGCCCGGGGACAGCAGCTCCCCACTTCTCTCCAGACACCTCTGTGGCCTCTCCTTTCACAGCTTGCCGTCCTGGTTTCTCTCCATTCACTGCGTTCTCCTCTCTTCCTCTCTCTGTCTCTGTCCTTCTCTGTCTTTCAGGAAGGGTCTCACTCCATGCCTTCCTGCTGCCTCTTCTGGTTCTCCTCCTCTCCTTGCCCCCGCTGCTGGGCACCAGCTCTTCTCAGCCCCGTTTGCATCTACTTTCCCTGCTCTGCCTCCCCCTCCCTGCTCCCTTCTGTGCCCCGAAGGCAGGGGGGGCTGGAGCTGCCCCTCTCCATGGGCATTGGGGAGCCTTTGAGTTGCACACATGGCGTTGATCAGAAGAGACATTGGGTTTTCCGGCTCTGGCTCAGCCCTTGACGTGATGCTGATCAAACCAACATGTTTGCTTAAACAATGCAATAAGATAAAGAAGGTAAAGAGCGTTTTCTCAGTCACTTCTTCCAGCCCCCGGGTGCAGGGGGAGATGCTCTGTGTGGCGCTGAGCTGGGGCTGACAGCAGGCAGAGGAGCTGCCAGCCTGGAGCTTGCCCTATTGCGTGTGAGGTGGTCCAGCTCCACCATCCCCTCCAGCTTATACAGAGCTTCAACCCCTGGGCCCAAGCAGGGCAGCTGGCAGAGACCATGGTCCTGTACTGAGCTCTCCTCCACCCCATCTCACTGATGCTCTTGCTTCTAGGTGGACAGTGACACCATCTGGAACGAGCTGCATTCCTCCAACGCTGCCCGCTGGGCTGCAGGCAGTGTCACCGAGCTAGCCTTCAAGGTGGCCACCAGGGAGCTGAAGGTAGGTTGGCTTCATGTGGAGGTCTCAGAGCTGTGCCATCACCCCATGACCAGGTGCTCATAGCCCTGTGTTGCTGTGGGCTCCATCCATGGATGGGCCAGCCACCTGGAGGGGGTGTGTGCCCCTGGGAGCAGCAGCTCTGAGCACCTTGCCTTTGTTTTGTCCCCAGAATGGCTTTGCTGTGGTGAGGCCACCAGGACATCACGCGGATCCTTCCACTGCCATGTAAGGGCCCCTTCCCAAGCTGCAGGCCTTAGGGCTGGCACATGGGAAGCCCCAAAAACCAGCTTCTTGGCTCAAAGTCACTCCAGACTGAGCCAGAGGGAGAGGGGGGGTGAGCTTACCCTTTGGGGAGCCAGGAGGGAAGGATGCTCAGGAAGCATTAACCAGCAGCTCCAACTGCCTCTTCCCAGGGGATTCTGCTTCTTCAACTCAGTGGCCATTGCTGCAAGGCAGCTGCAGCAGAAAGGGAAGCTCAGCAAGATCCTCATTGTGGACTGGGTGAGTTCCCCTGTGTGTCCCTGCTCCTCCCCAGGACATCCCCAAGAAGAGGTGTCTGCATCTCTTCCCAGATCTGGTTTGGAGCTGGACCAGAGGGCAGCAAAACCTCCTCCTGTCAGGAGTGTGGCTGGGAACCACCCATAGGATGGGGAAGCAGGAGCAGATCCTGGGGATGGGGGTCCCAGCCAGAGATCCAGTTGGTTTTAGCTCTCTTAAGCTATTGAGCCACCCTCAAGGCTGAAAAGAAGAGCTTCTGCCAACCTTTTTCTCCCTCCAGGATGTTCACCACGGCAATGGGACCCAGCAGATCTTCTACAGAGACCCTGACGTTCTCTACATCTCTTTGCATCGTCACGATGATGGCAACTTCTTCCCTGGTAGTGGGGCTGCTGATGAGGTACAGAGCACTGGGGATGGCAGAGCTGGTGGCTGAGGTGACAGCCAGGAGGGCAGGGCACTGGTGGGTCAGAGCAGAGGGTAGTTCTATGTCAGTGCCTTCCCCATTGATGCCTCGTCCTGCCTGGTTCACCCACTTGGCTGCAGCATCCCTGAATCACCCAGCATCCCCGCAGGCCTTATCCAGAGCTTCACTGCTGTCCTTGCTCTCTCCCAGGTTGGTGCTGGCCCCGGTGAGGGATTTAATGTCAACGTGGCCTGGACTGGGGGGCTCGACCCCCCCATGGGTGACCCTGAGTATCTGGCTGCTTTCAGGTAGTTCCTTGTGTCTCTGCTCATCTCCTCTCCCGCTCCGTGGCAGGCTGAGCCAGCACTTCACCCCCTGTCTTGCCTTTACCCACAGGACAGTGGTGATGCCAATTGCACACGAGTTCTCACCCGATGTGGTGCTGGTCTCTGCTGGCTTCGACGCAGCCGATGGCCACCCACCCCCCCTGGGTGGCTACAAAGTCTCTGCTAAATGTAAGGAGGTGGAAGCAGCACCACAGGCTCAGGGCAGGATGGTCCCACTGCCCACCCAGGCTGGGACCACAGCAGAGGCGGGGGAAGAGCTTTGGGGCTGTATGAGCATCAAGGGTCAGGGCACCAGCATTTTAGGGCTGAAAACCTCCTTCTTGGGCTTCTCCTCCAGGTTTTGGCTACATGACAAAGCAGCTGATGAGCCTGGCTGGTGGAGCCATCGTCCTCGCTCTAGAAGGTGGCCATGACCTTACAGCCATCTGCGATGCATCCGAAGCCTGTGTGTCAGCCTTGCTGGGCAATGAGGTGGGGGCTGAGGGGTGTCCTGGTTCTGTGAGTCCAGCCCTGGGCACGGCTTCTTCCTCCTGACCCTCTCGTGTCTTCTTTGGGCAGCTGGACCCTCTCCCAGAGGAAAGCCTGAGGCAGAAACCCAACCCCAACGCTGTGCGCTCCTTGGAAGCGGTGCTCCAGGTCCAGAGTGAGTGTCCCAGGACCGAGGCTCTGTGCAAGGGGCAGGAGTTGCCATTTCCTCCCTTCTCCAAGGGGACACATGGCATAAAAGACCCCAGTGGAGCCCTCCATCATTATGGGAGGGTGATGCCCCTTGTGAAGCCCAGAGACCTGGGCCCCCCCTTACACTGATGTTGCTTGTCCTGCAGGTAAATACTGGGTGGCTCTGCAGCGCTTTGCCTCCAAGCTGGGCTGCTCCTTCCTGGAGGCGCAGCACCACGAGGCAGAAGAGGTGGAGACGGTCACAGCCTTGGCTTCCCTCTCGGTGGCTGTGATGGTGGAGAAGAGGTGATGCTCTCAACTGACCCTGGGAGATGTGGGTGCCCCTGGGTGCAAGCTGTGCTCTCCTAGGGGTGGCAGCAGAGCAGGGCCATGTCCTACAGCCACATGTGCTTCTGGGAGGTTAGGACAGTGCTGGCTTTAAGCAGGCTGTGGGACATGGACATTATAACTGACCTCCTCACCAAGAGCTCTGCTCCTGCAGCCCTCACATCCTAGCAGATAGGACCCCAGTGTTCAGCATCAGTGTGTGGCTGAGGTCCTGCAGGACCTGGGTTGGCTTCTGGGAGATTCAGTGTTGGGCTCTTCCCAAACAAGGTGCAAATGAGACCAAATCCTCTTCCCTTCCTTGAAGGATGGAGGGGTGGGGGAATGTCACCTCCTTTCAGGAGCCCACCACTTGTCTCATTCTCTGGGTCTCAGTGGAGCGGGAAGCACCGGCAAGGCTTGTTGGACACCTCCAGAAGCCGGCCTTTTGATGCTGTTGTGTCACACAAGTCTCCTCCTCATCTCCTGTGTCCTATTCCAGGCCCCAAGACGAGCCGATGGAGGAGGAGGAGCCCATGAACCAGTGATGAGCGGTGATGTTCTCTGCTCCCCTGCTTCCAGGACGTGGCTGGACTCTCCTGAGCCCAAGCGCTCGCTCTTCACTCCCGGCTTCCCGGCCGCCACATCCTCCTCGCTCCCTGAGTCCCGGCTCCCAATGGCCTGGACCTTTGGCTGCAGAGTCCCATAAAGGATGCTCCTGCAGCCACCTGGAAGACGTCCTCCTGCTCGGGACCTCTGGGGAACCACAAACTCCCCCTGCACGGCGTGGCCTTGCAGACATAGACCTGCAAACAGTCCCCAGCCCTTGGGGACCTGAAAGCCTCCATGGGCTGTGTGTGAGATGCCTCCACCCCTCTGGCCTTCTCCTGGGATCTTCCTCACCCTTGGGGAAGGGGGTGGGTGTTGGGATGGATGTTGTGGCCGTGCTGCGGGTGGTCAGAGCCACCTTTGGGACTGCACCCAGAGCTCCTCTATGGGCTGGCAGTGATGCCTTTGAGAAGCAGCCCTATTTAGCTCGGGGGGGACAGGCTCTGTGTCTTCTCATGAAGGTTTCCTGGCTGCCCTTCCTCTGGCAGGGACAAGGTGGACACTGACATGGGGCACGGCCTTGTTCTGCACAGGAAGGGGTTGGAGAGCTGCGGACGATGCACCCAGGCCCTGCAGCTGGGGAAGAGCAAGGGCTGGAGTGTCTGCAGTGCCCAGGATTGCACCTCTGGCTCATCCTAACCACTAACCAGAGCGGGACCCCTCTGGTGCTGGGGCTCTGATTTGCACTATATACAATTGACGTGTGCTAATGTGAACCTTCCCTGCTCTTCTTTCCATGGGGATTTCAGGAGCAGCCACCTCTTTGTGTGCATGTTCCCAAGGTGGCTTGAGCTCTTCCCAGCATCCTGCTGACCTGAGGATCAGTGGCAATGTAGAGTGATGCTTCTGTGATCCCTAAAGCAGGGGCAGCCCAGTCCAGTCACCCCCTGAGCCCGCCCTGGGCTCCTCTTTGAGTCCTGTTACCATGGAATCCTGGAATGGGATGGATTGGGAGGGACCTTAAAGCTCCTCCAGCTCCATCCCCTGCCATGGACAGGGACACCTTCCACTGGAGCAGGATGCTCCAAGCCCCTGTGTCCAGCCTGGCCTTGAACACTGCCAGGGATGGGGCAGCCACCTTGGGATGACAGAGGCAGAGTCAGGCCTCCCACAATGAGATGTCCCCCTCGATTTGCCGCCTTCCCATCTCCTCCTGGACCAGGGCATCGTGTGGCTCCTCACCCCAAATGCCTTCCCTGTGTCTTTCCCTGTGTCCCATGGCTTGTCCCATGCTTGGGTGCTGGGTGCAGTGGGGCTTGGGGAGGGGATGGATGGGCCACTGAGAGCTCTGGAGGTGGCCGGGTCCCTCTGCAGGCTCAGGGAGGAATTCTGTAAGGAGCAAGGGAGGAGAAAGAAAGGAGGAACAAAAGGACCTTGGGAGAATGAAGCGGAGCAGGGGCTGGGCTGGGGGGGGATGAGTCCCTTCAGGCCTGGGTGCCACCCACAGGAGTCATCATGGCACTGCCCATACCCTCCTGATGGCTGCCTCCATCTTCATCCTGCTCCTGGTCCTGGCACCCTCTTGCTGGACAGGAGAAAGGCTCTCACCTGCTGGGGTTAAAAGCACCCCAAAACCTCTCTGTGCCTCCTCAGTGGTAGATGCTGCCCCTGCATCCTGTGGGTCTCCTGCCCAAGGTGGGGTGATGGGAAGAACCTGCCTTGGGGCACTTGGGTGTTTCTTGTGTCCCCAGCAGCCCCTTCCCTCTGCTCCATCCCCTTGGTCCCCCCATGGTCCCCATGATGTGGTTCCTCTGGTGCCACCACATCTCCCTCCCCCTGCCTCAGTTTCCCTTCCCTGCTTGGTCCCAACCTCATTCCCAGTGGATCCCAGCAGGAGCGATGTGACCAGCCCCATCTCCCAACTGGTCTCTGCTGGTTTGAACCCCACAGAGGGCACCAAGCAATGCAGTGGTGGCACTGGGGGGGGGGTTCATGTGTGCTTGCTTGGAAGGGTCCCACCTCCCATAGGGGGGCACCTTCTTGTCCCCAGATGTCCCCTAAACATCCCATGGGGGGTTATCCACTGAGCAGGGAGGTGGAGGTCCTGCCATGGTGATGCTGGATGGGTGCTCCCACTGCTTTGTTAGGACCTCACCAGGTTCCCATCCAGCAGAAGTGTCCCACCATGAAGCCAATGGTGGGATCTCCTCCAGCTCCAGTGAGGAACAATCCTCTGCAGCATCCCTGTGGCCTTCCCCATGCATCCCAAATGAGCATCCTCCACCCCACTGTAAATGGAGCATGGGACCTCCAAAAATGGGTACCAGGTTCCCAAAGCCTTTCCAAGCTCATGGAGGGTTTGTTGGCCTCATGCCCCTAAGGATGCTGTGGGATACCCAACATCTCACTGGGGTGCCCATCCCTTGGGAATGGGGTTTACTGGGGCTTTGTCCCCAAGGCAGATGAAGATGTTAAGAGCCAGAGCATCTCCAGCTCCCATCTCCTTGCCCTAAACACCCTTCCCCCCCATAACAGCATCATGAACAGAGAAAAGCCAAGACCTGGGTTCAAATAGTTCCTTCCTCAGGGCTAATGTTTTCCTCACTTGGAAATAAGGCAAATTGAAGGGAAAAAACCCAGGATTCAACACGATGGTACTTAAAATAGCAGGAAAAGAGGAGATTTTACCCTTTTATTACAAAGTTAGGTTGGAAGCCGGAGCCTCCACTTCCAGAGGTGTTTCCCCTTGGCTTTTCAAGCCCATTTGATGGGGGGGGGAAGCAAATGTCCATTTCTAAAGGTAGTTTCCCCTTTCCCATATCCAACACATCAGCGGAGCCATTCCAAAGCTCTTTGCAATGGGACTCCCCCTTCCCTGAGCGCGTTCAGCTCCTTGGGAAGCTCCTGGAGCAGGGAATCCGCTCCCATTGTACAGCCAGAAAGGGGATTACAGAGGGAAAGACAGTTAGAGCCTGGCTGTCGCTTCCTGGTGGATTCTCTGGTGTGTAATAAAGCCTGAGCAGTAACTGAGGCTGCTCTGGAGTCGCTCCCAATGCTTCTTCCCCATGGATCACCTCAGGTTCCGCTTTATTTCTCCCTTTCTCTGCTATAACAAGCAAAAAGCCCGGATTCTCTTTTGCCCAATGGATATAAGGGGCCGAGCAGCCGCTGATGGAGGGCGCAGGGATGGGCTTCAGTTCCTTAGGATTGAATCCAGGACAATTCCCCTTGGATTTTCATTATCGGGATTGTTGGGAAGGCCCAAAACCCCTCCATCGCCCCCCCCCATGATGATGCTGAGACCTGTGCATGGTCTATGGGTAAGTGAAGGGCATTGGGAGCCCTGGGGTTCATAGAGGGGCTCAGCAGCCCCCCAGATCCACTCCACGCCAGGCAGCCACACAAACCATGGTGTCCTTATGGTGGAGACCTTCAGAGCAGGATCACCGTGGACATCACCCACGGAGCCGCACTCCAGCCTTGGCCAAACCTTTGGATGCAGCATCTCACATCCATGCGAGGGGTTCTATGGAGCAGTGAGGACCAGGCCAGCGAGGGAGGGTTCAACCCCTTCCCATCACCATCATCATCATCATCCTGAGAGGAGTTGTCCTGCCTGGTCCTGGCAGGAGGCAGCTGCAGGGGGATATGGGGAGGATGGAGCCTGTTGATCCGGGAGCATCAGCTTCTTGGGAAGCAGGAGGAGAGAACTCAGTTCTTACCTGCGAGTCAGGAATAAATTACACCCTGAAGAGTTTCACACTCAGCATCCAAACAGCTCATTCCGGAGCCTGGCTCCGGGATGGGGTCCCTCTTTCCCAGCCCTGACGTTTGGAAGCGGTTGGTGGGGTGGGATGAGGCTCCCATTCTGCTCATTGCGGGATGCTGTGGTCGGTGTTGGGGTGCTGGGTGGTTGGGTCCGTTGTTTCCATTGAGGCAGAGGTGTGAGCCCTAAAGGGAGACAACCAGGGTCAGCCCGGCTGCCAAGGCACCGGGTTTGGCCAGCGCGGGCTTCCCAAATTCAGGCACAATCCGGTGCTCCGCTGGGAATCTGCGGATGAGCCACATTCGGCTCCTGGCTCCTGAGCCTTCGTGCTTTGCATTCGCAGACTTCCCCGGAGCCGCAGGGATTTGCATGGGACACACTGGGAAAGGCCCCGGCACCTGAGCATCTCAAATCACTGCTGCTCTGTGAGCACAGCGAGGCTGGGGCAGGGAAGCAGCTGAGCTGCTCCATAGGGAGAACAGGAGTTACCCCGTGATGAACTGCTCCCTATGGAGCCGGGAGGGCGACAGCCTGTCCCTGTGGAGCCGCCAGCCTGGAGCCAGGGGCTATGGAGCACTGACAGGAGCCCTGTTGGTGGCTCTGGGCTTCCTCCCCATCGCCCCCAGGTCCTGCTTTTATTTCATCCCCCCCCCCCCAAGCTTTGCCTCCCCAAGACCTTGGATGCTCCATAGAGGAGCCTGGAGAGGAATAAATCAAACCCTCCAGGAACGCAGTGCTGGGCACTGGCTGAGGTAATGCAGCCCCTGCCCACCCTGTCTGCAGGAGAGACGAAGCATCCCCACAGCCTGACGTGTCCCATCGCTGATCCTCTGGGATTGCAGTCCCAAAGGCCTGCAGTGGGCCCCGTGCACATCCAATGGGGCATCAGGCAAGCAAAAAGGCTGGTGTCCAAGTGGTGCGGCAAAGGAATGCTCTGGGTTGTGGGAAGCATCGGCACGAGCATCCCGACCCCATGGAAAACTGAATAATCCTCATGGAATAGCCCTATCTCCAGAGGGAACCAGCCCTGCTCTGAGCGTGCAGGGCCTGGGGATGGATGGACCTGGGCTGGTGTGAAGCTGACCATGGAGCTGAGGAGCTGCAACCATCAGTGCCACCATTCCCTTCCTCCCGCATCAGCATCCTCAGCTCAGCTCAGGTGCATCCCCCTTCAAAGGCAATTACACTGCAAACCCCATCTGAATGCGTCTCCTTCGTTCCCCCTCAGCTCCCAGATGCATTCCCATGACACTCGGCAGTGAAATACGGGCTCCTTTCAAAGGCATTCCATGGGCTGAGATGGAGCGAGCCGGGATCATAAACCAGCAGATGGGTTAATGCTCCCAAGGGCTGGCTCTGGAATTGTGCCTCAGTTTGAGTTTCAACTCATCCTCAGAACCTGCTTCGTTGGGATGGAGACGAGCCCGGTCCCCCCGTGCAGGCTGAGTTTTGCCATCTTTTAACAGAAAGGTGGAAGGTTTTAATGGGAAAAAGGGTTTTCTGCTGGGGAAATGCATGACGGCTCCTTTGCCGTGTCCCTGTGCCAAGGGACTCAGGGAGGGATGGATGGATGGATGGATGTCCATGGCTTTCCCTGCCCCAGGCTGCTTCCCTGCTCTGGGAAGCTCAGCGCAGCACGGTGATACCACCCCTTGTCCCTGCACAGCTCCCATGGGAGCACCAGCACAATGTGAGCAGGTGGGGTTGGAATGAGCATCCCCAACCCCATCTGGCCCTGCATCCTTATCCATGTCCTGTATCCCTCATCTAGGGCTGCTCCTATGAGCAGAGTTGGAGCCTCCAAGGCACCAAACATCTCCTCTACCTGTTCATCCTCCATGTGCTTGTGGAGGGAGACAACAGCCTTTGGAGGCACCATGGGGCCTCTAAACCCTCTCAATGCCAGAGCAAATCCCAGCAGCATCCTGCCAGAGCATGAGGATGGGAGCAGAGGTCGGATGGGGTTTCGCATGGCCCTTGACTCGAATGGAACCCAAGAATTCCCGGGATTTGGACAACTCCTCATCCTTTCTGGGAATCCAAACCAAAAGTGAAAGCTGGAGCACAACTCCTCCCCCATTGGACCCAGCTAAGGGAGCCTGGTGCCTGGTTTGCCCCAGCACAGGGGTCTGGCACCACCTTGACCAGTTTAACCAGTAGTGAGCGAACGGACCCACTTCATGATGCTCTGAAAGGGGCAGAGTGGGAAGGAAGCGCATCCCATGGGACCGTGCTTCCCGGCAGAGGGATCCGGAGGAGCTGCTGCTCTCGGTGCATTGTGAGAGCAGATCTGCTGCAGGGAGGGGGCTCTGCCCCAGCTCCTTCAGCCCCCTCGTGCTCCAGCATCGTGCAATGAGATGTGCTTGTAGACCCAGGCAAACCAAGCAGCCTCCGAGCAAGAACAGGCCCCAAAGGGGAGCTTTATCCAAGGGCTTTCCGGATACAGTGAAGTGAGGGCGACACGACGAGGATGATAAACCCAGGGAGACAACTGAAGGACGAGGAATACCCCCCCTTCCAGTCCTCCCCCCCAGCTTCCAGCCTCATTTCCTCCTCTTCGGCAGCAAAAGGAGCCACTTGAATGCGCTCGAGCCCAGAGCTTGGGGGACTTCAAACGCTGCTTTCCCTCCCCTGAGGGCTCAATCCTGCTTTCCCCGGCTGATGTCTCCTGTTTAACAAGGGCACATCCACATCCAGCTATTCCCGCACCCTTTGATATTTAATAGGCTGGGTTCCAGTGGAGACCAGGACCCCATTTGCTGCTTCGCGTTATGAGTTACAGCCCCATTGCAAGCGCTGGGTTAATTCACTTACGGGAGAGCCAGACGCAGCCTCTCCAGCTCCAGCATCGCTTCCTCTGTGCCTATTCCCTCCTTTTGCTCTTTGCTGAGCAAATCCTCCTCCCTTCACCTCCCTTCCCAGGTGGGGTTTGCAGTTGGTACCCAAACACTGCGGCACGAAGCAGGTTATTATCTATTCAGCTGAAGGATGCTTTGCCACCAGGCGAGCACCGGAGCCGCTTGGGATGAATATTAACCAGGAATGATGAGCAGGGTGAGCTGCCACGCTCCTGCGACAGGAGGGGTTTTACCAGCGAGGCTGTTTTGTTTAGCATTGAGGTCTTTAAGATCACGAAGGGTCTTTAATCCCCCTATTTATCATGGGAACACGATTCCTGCCGAGCACGCAGCTCACACGCACAGGTCTAACAGTCAATGATGGTGCACAGCTGAATGCCATACACGCAACAGGGAGCAGGAACATGTGTCTGGAGGCGATGGGGAGCATGCACGGGGCATCCCAACCCCCCCAGAATAGCTATGAACTCACAGGGCTGCAAGGATGTGATGCCCAGAAGAAGGTGAGGATAAAGGGGGGATAAAGGCTCGCTCTGCTCAGCATCCCAACTGTCCCAGTGAGCTTAAAGTGGGAATGAGCAACCACACGCTTTGGTTCTCGCTGTCCGGTGATCCTGTATCCAGCAAGGCCACTCTTTCATTCTTACACAGCCAGATCTGCCCTAAATACATGGCTTTAGGCAAGTGATGGTTTCCCTGTTGGTTGGAATTGAGCTCAGCGAGGCTTGCAGGGAGCTGAGTTTAAATGTGGCACATCCCTCAGTGCAAATCCCCTGGGAGCTGGGCAGCATCTTTACCTGGTGGCCTCAAATTCAGGGCTGCTCAGTGGCCAAACCCAGTGGTAGGAGGGCTGCTGGTGCTCATGGGGGTCACTGATCGTGGCTCATGGTCCCCCATTGCTTGCGCCTCACTTGGGCCACTTTGCAGGGGTTTCTATAACGTATTTGGTCTCAGTACAGCCACTTTCCTCCCTTTCAATACGTGACTGAGCAGATTCCCTTTGCATTGTGGCTTCTCCCACTTGTACCCTAAAGGCACCGGGAGCTCGGCACGGCTGCTGGTGCTGATGGTCTCCCATCGGGCTGCAGCATCGCACCAGTCCCTGGCCTGCTTAAAGCAGGGTCTTAGATCCATCCAGCGCAGGGTCTGGGCTCTCTTGTGTTGTAAATGGGATGCTTCTGCCTGCATCGGGCACGAGAGTCCCTGCATGGAGCTGGGACTGCAGCAAGAGGAGGAGTAATGGCACTGGCAGAAAAGAGCAAGAAAAGGGTCTCTCATGGGCATTCCTTAGTGATGGGTGCAAGAAGCAGCAGGAATCCTCTTGCATTTGGCTTCCCAAGGGAAGCCGGTGGCCTCTTACCCCTGGTTTGACACAAGGCACGGGTTAATGAACCAGTGCCCAAGCAAAGCCAGAAGCCCTGATCCTGTTTAGGGCCCAACAGGAAGCTGGGCTGGGCTCCCATGATGTGCTCCTGAAGTCCACAGCTTGGGAATGTCCCATAGAGCTTTGAGCTCCTGCGCTGCAGGGAACATCAGCACGCATCCAACCCTTCTCCCCTGGTCCCTCTTGCTCCCAGCCCAAGCAGACCTAAAGCACGGACAACGGAATCATTCCCCTCTCCTCCCAGCAGCTTTGCCACTGATTAAAGGATGCTCAGATGCTGCTGGGTGCCTCAAACAATCTCCTCAATGTTTCATTCCCCGCAGTGTGTGATACCTACAGATCCAAAGGCATTATGGACCCCATCTGCAGCACTTTAGGACAGGGACAGGAGACCAGCTGGAAGTCTGGAGCCACCAGGGCCACCCAATGGCTTCAGGGAATGGCTGCTGAGTGTCACCAGGGACGAGGATCAGTGCTTCACACAGTGGGAGCATCAGCAGCCCTTGGCTGATGGCTTTGGGGTGCCTCTGCTCTCACTTGTGCTGTGACCCAAGGACATTCAGGAGGGTGTCTGCCAATTCACAGGGGTTAATGTAGGGGGATAAACCAGACCTTTAAGCCCTGGTTTTAAAGCTTCCACCAACCTGTTCCAGACCAGACCCTGTTCAATGGGCTCAGTCACTTCTTGGCCCCCTCCAACATCCTACAAGCCCCGGAAAGGTTGGGAATCACCACCTCCCTTGGTGGCATCTGGGGTTTGTTAAAGCAAATCACTTGCATGCGGAGATGAGGAGGGGGCCGTGAGCTTCCCACCGGCACCAAGCTGGGGAGATGCTCGGAAGATGCAGGGATGTACCAGCGCGGACGGGGGCGATACATACCCCGGCTCAGTGGGATGCAGACATGGACCAAGCCCCTTCCATCCTCCAGACGGAGAAGGCGTAGCTGAGCCTCTCGTGGGCCAGGTAGTTGCAGCTGGTGATCTTGTGGTCCAGCTCATCGCTCTGCAGGACCTGGTACAAGAAGTCTATGTAGCGCGCGGCCAGCTTGAGGGTCTGGATCTTGCTGAGCTTATCGGAGGGCAGCGTGGGGATGATCTTCCGCAGCTCGGCGAAGGCGTCGTTGAGGGACTGAGTGCGCTGGCGCTCGCGCACGTTGGCGATGACGCGCTGCGTGTGCGCGTCCTCGAAGGGCTGCGGCACGGGGCTGCGCTTGCTGCGCTTGCCCTGCGGCGATGGGAGCCCGCGCTCCTCGCCCGCCTGGCCGCGCTTGCGGTGGCATTTCTTAGGCGGCCGCTCGCCTTCCTCCTCATCCACGCTGCCCTCGGGTGAGTCCGGGCATAAGTTCTCTTCCTTCATGTTCTCAGCACCTCGGGTTTGGGCTCTTCAGGAGATGCGGTGGGTGAAGGACATGGGAATGGTGGCCTGGAGAGGTCAAGGGGTGCAGCTTGGAGCATCCAAGCCTTGCAGAGCCCTCCAAGGAGCTCGGTTGGTTTTTCCTTTGGGCTACGGAGAGGAGGGCGTTCGGATAACTTTGGGGAATGGCTCTTGCTGATAGGGTGAGGAGGACAGTGGGCGGACCAGGCACAGACCAATGCAGCCGTGCAAGGTAATGCAAACAGCAGTGGAGCTTATGGGTTCCAGATTTCCTCCTTCCCTCCTCCACCGACACCCCCAAGCCCTGCGGCACAGATGCTCCTGCCTGCTGCCCGCATGTCAGGGGACATCGCCTCTGCTGATGTGAGCTCCAGCCATGGACATCAAGGGAGATGTCTTTGAGGTTCGGGCTTTTCATTTCTAAGGCCAGTTGACCCTCAAACGCCAGCCAGAGACAGCCACTTGTTCACTTGGGAACAGGAGACTTTTCTCTATGAGAGATCCAAGTGGAAATGTGAAGCCATGAATGTTTTGATGCAGATTTTCTCTGAATCCAAAGGAAGAAGCAACAGTGACTGCTCTTGAGAAATGGTACAATTCAAAATGAACTTGAGTTTGCATCCATTCATCCATCATCCATCCATCATCCATCCATCCAGTCATCAATCATCCATCCATCATCCATCCATCCATGCATCATCCATCCATCCATCATCCATCCATCTCTGCCTCCATTTCTTGCAGTCTACAGTAGAATTCTACCAGTAGAATCAGCACACAGAACTG